>ARYC01002574.1:0-18266 GCA_000711775.1 Oxytricha trifallax
TTTGAGAGGTTTTATTACTTTACACAGTGAGCTAGAGTTTCATCGAGGTCAAAGATAAGTATCTTTTTAACACCAGGCTTAGTGTGAGGCAATTCGATCATTCGAGAGTTAACTTCCTCTACATCAATTTGCTCGAGCTATTACAGGAAATGAATGGATTGGAAGATGTGTATGGTGAATTCCCTGAACAAATGCCCCTTCAGCTCGTAATGTTCGAGTGCAGATTCATGCTCCTCTCCCTTGGTCTTATTCTTTTTTTATTTCTTAGTATCGTAGTCTGTGAGAATATGACTTGGGATAGGCGATGTGAAAGAGGTAATTAATTCGTCTAACTCTGCACATGGCTTCATTTATTGGGCTGGACTCTCTATACAATAGAATTTATCAGATGGGCCTGTTTTTTTATTAAATTGATTCACACGAATCAATCAAGAGCCTGAGTTTTATAATTAGGGAGTTAATTTATTATCTTTTTCTTTCTCAAGCATATATTTAAAATAAAACCCATAATTAATAGATATTTTAATTCAGCAAAGAGAGAACATAGCTGTTAGCAATTATTATGAGCGAGTAGAAGCGTCATGATTGCTTTAGTCTAGCTAATGAGCTTTAAAATTATATAAATTTACTAATTAATAAAATTATATTTTATAAAGAGTGAGCATCTTTAGTCCTAGGGGTGGTCAGCTTTTGTTTATGGTTCCATGCTTCAGCTTTTTGCTATATCTTCATTAAGGTCTCCTTGTCTTCAGGGTACTCGGGTTCTAAACATAAAATATTTTGAAGAATTTATTACCTTATTCAATCATGTCTTATAAATCATCTTTTTTAATTGAATCATTTTTGGCATCTATTAAAATTATTTTTATTTTGATTGATAAAATATAAATAAAGGGGAAATAATTCAAAGAGACATATTTTCATTTCTAAATTAGGTAAAAGTTTACATAAGCCATTAAATAAACAAAAATGTATAAATTACTTGAATGATCTGCTCATTGCAAGGAGAAGCTGAAAGGATTTGAGGATTCTATAAAATAAGGTTAAAATCTCTAATAAAATGATTGATTAAAATAATCTCAACATTCTCTTAAGAGCTGTGTTCTCAATAATTGTTTTATAAATTCTTACATTCCATCAATATAGGATTTATGCAATATATTATATTTATCTTTATATTTTATCTCTTACTTTAAAACACTTAAAGACTATTTTGTTACAGCACTATCAAAGAACATCATTTTTATTTGGGAAGTGGTAGAATTTTTCCAATAAAATTATAGGTCTGATATATTAATATATCTCATAATGGGCACGATAGTGAGCAAATGTTGCACAAGTAATAATTAGCATTCGAATGCGATCACAAATTTCCCAGATTTTTAAGAGGAAAGACTTGTTATTCGGAGGAGAGGAGATGGGGCATAAACTCGAAATAAGTTTCAAGAGACGCTGGATACAGACCCCTTAGGTGACTTCTAAAATAAATAAATCACATATAATTTGAAAATTATTTACGATTTAAGTTATAATACACCCCACAACTATCAGCAAGATTGCAGGGTCCAGTAACTTAACAGAGCGATTAAAGACTCCATGAATCTCAAGAAATCGATGAAAATTTGTAAAGCAATTCATCCTAAAAAGGACTTACAATTAAAATCAGCAATGATTATCAAAAAGCTTCACTTTAGTCTCTATTTTCATAAGAGGATCAAGAGCCAATAAGGAATCACTAAGATTAATCAAATAATTAGGTATAGGATATGCTGAGCAACAGCAGCTAAAATGACTTCAACTTGAGATTTTAGGAAATGAAGAGCCCTATATTTTCAGATCCGAGTTCACCCATCAACTTAAGCAGGGTTATTAATCTGGACTCTAATGATAATAATGCAAGAAGTTTGGAAAAATTTAAGGACACTATCAAAGAAATTAATTATTACTGAGAGTTAGATCATGACTTCTTTAACTAATAAAGTACAATTTTATTTTTTTCTTATAAACTAAACGCAATTATTTATTACATTTTTCTTCAGCTTAATGTGAAGATGAAAGTAAAAAATAATTTTAAGATACCCCTAATATGCAAGATTTTTTATCTGATTTCGAGGAATTATAGGATGAAGATTTTTTTGCTAATTAAACAGATTTATCTTTAAGAAATTATAATTAAAGGTAAAATTAAACAAAAAAAGCCTGTGACTTAAATATGGATGCTTAATTTTAGAAAAAAGATCATCGCTATGCTATTTCGTCATCTTCTCAGTTAACGCCTTAGATTCGTAATTCTTAGAGTATATAAATTATGTATAATAATTTGAGGACATAAACAAAATTAAAATTATGTAATTAAAATTATGTAATTTTTAATAATTTGAGAGTGACATAAATTCTCAAAATTACAACAGTGCATAGCCTAGCAGTCACCATCACTTTTAAAAAAATTATTTACGTTTTATCTGCAAAATTTCAACTTATTTATGAATGATTTTATTTATCTTTTTTATCTCTCTACAAAAATCATTTAAATATACAAACATCAAACTGATTTTGACCTGCTTTTACTAACTTTCAAGTGGAGTTTATGTTCATGAGTAGCTTTTAAATGATATAATAGATCGGAAATTTTTATAAGACTAAGTTGCTCATCGCCAATTTGTTTTTAATATCAACGATACTAATGTACTTAGTAATATTTTAAAAAGTTTCAGACTTAATATTAAAAATTTCAATTTATTTTTGGAATAATATTTACTAATAATCATTTTTGTAATGGCAAAGAATAGATGCTAAGAAAGCAATATTGAGTTCAGATAAATATCGAAATCTCATTCATTTACTCCCCCCTAAATTCTATAGTGGAAAAGAGTAAACTTCACAGTAATTAAATTCTTACAATAACGGCAATGACGCCACCATTTAAAATAAGGGAGTAATTCATGAGTTTGAGATTCCTAATTACTACGGTAAAAATTCAAGCGACAAATTGGTGATAAAAGCATTCTATTTTGAAAATGAAAGTAATCTGTGTTCAAAGATAGCTGCCTAGACTATTGTATATCAAAGCCAAATTCTAAAAGTAATTGATAACAATGCCTAGCATCCTGAAATTGAGGAGGAAATTATTATAGTAGATCAATGTAAAAATTCTGAGATACCAATAAGATACATAGTCTTTTATAAAATTCCTGCTTTCACTCTTTATTAAGTAATAAGAGATGGTTGGCTGCCTTCAATTAGTTCAATTTTGGATAATCAACGATACCCTTCGATTGATATTTTCACTAAAGAGAAATTCTTGAACATTCTTTTGCAACTTAGAACATCTTGAGTCATTTGCACGCTAAAGGATTTGGTTCCTTTCAAAGCTTGCTGGCTGAGAATATTTATGTTGATATTGGATAATAAAGTGTCAAATTTATGAGTCCCTTCATTTAGTACCTTAAGCCAGAGAACAATATTATAACTTTAAATTATTTTAACATAGTCAAGGGAAGCTATACAACAAGTTCCTTAATTCATGAACTTGGAAAAGAGTAGAAACTCAAGAAAAAGTAGCTTAAAGTTTTGGATTAGAAATAATTTAGTTAGCTTCTTTACAACCTCTCTAAAACATTCAAGTTCAAGATTCATGGGTAGGCCATTTAATTAAAGATTTAATCGATGACACTAAATAAATATCTCTTATATAAAAGAAGTTTGAATATCTCCTTGTTGAAAAAGACCCTTTCTTTTATTATAGACTTGCCTCATAGTTAATTCATTTTTAAGAAAATATTGCCATAAAATTTATCTCATTTTTTAAAGTTTTAGATAGAGAACAAATTACAAGCATCATTGGATTCATTAGGCATTTACGATTATACATAAAAATAATCAAAAAAACAAGAATAAGCAAAATAAGGCTAGTCGACAAGTAAATTTGGAATATTATAATAAATTCTGTCTTAAGATAAAAACTAAGTTGAGTTAGCTTTGATTTATAAAATGCAAGGAGAACTTTTTTAAAATAAAATTTATAACTAAACAATTTTTTTTTCTAGTCTATTAAACATATAAGACTATAAATTTTAGAACTATAGAGAGATTTTACTTTAGATTTTAATAAAGCTTTAAGTTACACCTAAAAAGCTCTAAACTTGCTTAATAAATATTCTTAATCTTAGTCAGAGTATTAAAATCTAGATTAGAACTAACTTTGTGAAATTAAAGCTCATATTCAAGTCATAAAAAATGAACTAATCTCATCTATTAAGTAAACTTAAAATTTAATAAAACTGAACTATCATGATTTTTATTCGTATTTTTTTAATAAAAACATTATAATTTGAGTTTACTTAATCAATTAATAAGCACTAAAAACACCCAATCAACCATCTTATCTCTGACACTTTACTAAATTAAGGGTAAATTTATCAATAGAAGAAAGATCTTTTACGAGCTTAATTGTATTATTTAAAAAGCTACAAGCAGAAATTTAGGCTAGAAGGGAACTTGAGCTAATAAATCCTTAAACCCTTAGTGATGATTGCCAATTTATATGCAAAGGAAATTCAAGGTCAAGAGAAATTAGCCGTTTAGTTTTATAAAATAAAAAATTTAATTTGCAATTCTAAAAGGTGTTTAAAATTAGAGTTGCATTTCATTCTAAAAATCAAGTAGAAATTGCAATTAAAATTTTTGTATAAATGAATAAATTTCTAGCTTTATAAGAAGTCCATAAAAATTCTTGAATAATAAGACAATTACAAAGATAAACTTGAGCTACTCTAGATCTACACAAGAGTAGCATAACTAAACAAAGTCCAAAACTTACCACATAAATCAATTAAGTATAATTAAAAGGCAATCGATACCATAACTCTAAACTTAATTATCCCCACAGCTGTAGTATCTGAGAAAAATTCACAATAAGTTTAGCAAATTTAATAGTTAAGAGTTCAACTAGCATCTCTTTATAACTCTCAAGGCACACTCTTCGCTTAAACTAAAAACTATGAGTAATCTCTCTTATCTCTAGTGAAAAGCTTAGATTTGAATTTATAAATTCATGGAGAAGACTTTTAACACATGATTATGCCGTTAATTAATTTGGGATCTACAATTCTTAAACTATCACATTTCTAGAAATCAATTGATCTAATTGAATAAGCTATTTCGTTTTTTTACTAATGAGTTTAGTCTTAATTTAAACTTAATTATTTTATCAAGGTTTCTGGGTTTTATTTTAGATTTTTTAAAAAAATTATATATCCTAAAAGAATAAGCTATATAATTAAAAGAAACCTTAAACTTCTAATAAAATCCAGAGTAAGTGATAATTGATAAATTAAAGTTATGTGATGGTTATAAGGGTCTTGAGAATTATGAAAAATGCATTTAGATATATGAAGAGCTAATTAAGTTTACTTCTTGCATAAATCTGCCATTTATTAAAAATTAATAAATTGTTTATTTAAATTTATAGAACTATTATCCAATATAAGAATGTCTTTTATGATGAAAAATAAAATTTATGCCAAACAAGAATGAATAAATTGCATCATTTTATGATAAATAAGCTAGACTTTACTACTTAATGCATAAGAACCAAACTTTATAATAAAATTCTACGTTCATTAGTTTTTAATAGTAAAATTTAAAATTAAAAGTATATATTATAATTATCCATATGTTCATTCAATTATTGTATATTTAAAAATTATTAAAACTCCACTTCTACATGCTTTTGATAAAATAAGCAAAGCCTTAGAATTATATGTGCACAGTAGCAGTTGTATTGATAAATACTCTGATATTTATATTAAAGCATTGCTTTTCAAGGGTTTTGGGAACTTGCGCATCTAAAATTATTTTAAATGTGCTAAATAATAATTGATGTTTAATAGATAAGTCAGATAAAAATGGAATCTTATATTTTCAGTAAGCAAAATCATAAGTACTATAACTCTATTTTATATTCTTAATTAAAAACAAATCTACTATAATTTTTTTTATTTGTTAATTATAAAACATAACTCCTAAGGGAAATATCTACTTACTCTGATTTATTCGAGGAATATTCAGAATTAATAAGCTAAGAGATTTTCGAGGACGAGGAAACTTTATCTTAATTGATCTATGTTTGTGGCCCTTTCAAGAAATTATATATATATTTTATTTTTTATAATACATTTAAATACGGAATTTACTTGAATCAATTATATTAATTTTATAGATTTATTTAAGAATGATGAACTATTTCTATCAAGTAGAGCTAAAGAAAAGTGGAGAATGCTTGTACTTGAAAATAATAACATAGATTCAAAGAATAGTATAAAATTTATTTTTTGAATTTATATAAATTAAAATTTTGAAAAAACTCCAATCATAAAAAATAAAAATAATATCATTAAAAGTATATACAGTAAGAGCAGAAGAAACAATTCTTAAGTTAATGAAAGCTAGTCAACTTTACATCAGAAACCAGGAATATGATAAGTAAAATTATAGTGATTTCAAAGAATGAGATAAATCTCTTAAAATTATATGGGGGGGTATCATATATAAATTTATATAATAATAATATAATCACATTGAGGTCTCTGGGGACCCCCGATCAATAATATGTATAATATATAAGGGTCTAGCCCTTTTAATCAATTATGTTGTCTCAATACAGTTTCTATTTTTCATAATGTGGATGTCCAGTATCGTTTGAAAATCTTAATTGATCCCGTCCTCTCAATTTTAAAGAGTAAGCACACCCTAAATTATTAACTCTTTTGCATAAAAATCTATTTATCACTTCAGGTACCTCATGTGTTTGAAATCTTAGTACTAGTTTTCTGCAATAATCTAGATTTAAAGTATACATGAATTCCCTAAAATCATTTAGATTATTAGCATTACATTATTTTCTATAAATATAATCAAATTAATATTATATAAAAGTACCTACACTCGAACCCCTACTCTTCCCACCTTAATTAATAAATAGCACAGAGTATTAGTAATAAGAAATAATCTTGATTTCAATGTAAATATATTAGTACTTTACCATCTTAGTAAAACACTAGCAACTAGCTTAAAAGCAATTACTCAACTTTATAATTTGATAAAATATGAAAAAATACAAAAGAATTAGCACAGTACACTCATACTGATAGGTATTATCGGGATCAAATAAGACTTCCACGCTTTATTTATAACGTCAAGGCATATTCAAGACTATCGATTATAAGTTTATATAATAATCTAAAAAGAAATTCATAAAAATAGTATATTGTTTTGAAAGTTCATGTTTTATAAATACATGAATTAAATAATCAACAAATTTCAATTATTTATTTATAATTATAATTATTAGCTTAAATTAATCATTAAAATTTAAATATATTTATTTCTTTAAGACAGATAAGGGCAAATAAATAATGACATTACTTGAATAAAATTGCTTTAAATTAATGATAAATGTTAAAATATTCCCAATTTGAACATGCTATGCGAAGAGATATTTCATGAAAAAACTATTAACATATTTTACCGTCTCCACTATCTCATTTTATTTAAATTCATTGCGAAAAATTATTAATTTATTTATTATTATTCAATCTGATGTGAATATAATAGGTGTCCTGATATATAAGTATGCTTAATTTACTCGCATATATATAAAACCTTAATAGCTAAAAATACTATATATTTGAGGGAGGAAGTACCCAGTGCGGTTTCCCGCTCCTACTGAAGTTTCTTGCCCCCAAAAAAATTAAATTTTAATTTTTTTGGCAATAAAAATATTATATAAATTTAAATCCAAATTCAAAAACCATAACTATATATCAAACAACTTTTTAAATATATAATTTTCAAGTTCTTTAAATATTTTTGTCAAATTATATATTTAAAACAAAGCTAAATATATTGTTTTAATAAATAATTAATTTGGTTTTTAGCAAAATTTGAAATTTTCATCCACGTAGATATGATATTAAGCGAGTATAATTAAAATGTGGAGACTGTATAAACTAAATAGAAAAAGAGATCAAATAAAATTATGATCATATCAATACATATGAGTTAAGATCAAACAGTATGATTTGAATTAAGTTTGAGTAGATGCTTATTTAACTTTAATTAATTAATCAACTATCTAAAAATGGAATTGTTTTTTTTTTTAATTTTTCTGATATATTTTTATTTTAGGGCAGTGATCAAGTTGATGCTGTTGTGATCTTTGAGTTTTTCATAGATATTTTCAGGGTATTTTCAGGATTTCTTCCTAAAAAAATAAAAAGTGTGGACAGTGTGGAGTTTAACATTATTAATAACAGTAGAAATAGCACTAGTTACACTAATAATCTCAAAATCAAGCATTATTATAAGTCAGAGATTTTTTCTAAAATTAATAATTTTGAGACTGAATATTAAAGATGATGATGAAAATGCTTTTGATGAAAACAGTAAAAAATTAGTGATGTAAAATTTTGAAATTCTCTAGAATCTTAACCTGACTTATAATAATGCTTGATTTTGAGATTATTTATGTAACTAGTGCTATTTCTACTGTTATTGATGACTCATATGTTTTGATATGATCATAATGTTATTTTTTCTCTTTTTTTATTTAGTTTTTACAGTGTCCACATTTTAATTATATTGGATGCTATATTATAAATTATTAAATCATAATTTATAATAAAGATTTTGAGAAATGTATGAATTATTTATTTTTATATGTATGGGTCATGAAGCTTCCTATGGGGCAGGAAACTATCATTTTGGGTGCAGGAAATCTCCCCACATTTGGTGCATATGAAAGTTTGGAGCAAGAACTTCCCCCCAATACATTTATATTAAATCTGTCAAAAACTTCCTTTTCAATATATATATTTAGCAAGGTAGGATATCTGATCATAAATAATAAATAATATGGTAAAAGTATCAGTAAATATTTCTCTCTGACAAACCGAAATAAAAAATAAAAATTGTGCTCATGGCATGATTGCCCAAAGCACGGTTTTTGCGGTGGAAACGAGAGATTTCTTATGAAATTCAATTCAAATTTGTTAAGATAATAAAACACACATAGTTTATCAGTGTGATATATTAGTAGTTGCTCGCTATAGTAATTTACTCAATTAATTCATTCTTCATAAAAATGAAGTGTAAGATAAATATTCAAATATTTTTTTAAAATATGATTCTTAATATAAGAGCAGTTAAGCTCTATCTAAAACCTGAATATTTATATAATAAAATCTATCACATTATCTCTACATTAATATCCTAAGTTATTACTTCAATGTCTAAAATAAAAACCAAACAATTTTGTTTTTTAGGGATCTGTTAATAGTAATTTCTAATTTAAAAACCATTATAAGTATAGCAAATTATTTATATCAAGATTAACCTAATGATTACAAAATTTATATAAAAATATATACTTATATAATATAAATATACCAATTTATTTCTCTTGTTATTTCAACATTTCACCACTCACTTTTATTCTTCACAGCTAATAAAAATAAATCTATACTATTTTTTCTCATATAAAAATTGCTTTCCCTCCCTGCATATTATTTAGACTTTAATATTCTACATTGAGTGATTTTATTTAGGATATTATTGAATTAAACTGATCAATAAAAATATATAATAAAGAAGATAGAGGTAGAGTAATTTTGAACATGAAGCGGTTTTAAAACTTCATGACATTACTATCTAAAGTTAAAATTAATATTTTTAAAAAAAATTACTAATTATTTCATAATTATTAATATTAAAAGGGAAGCACAAAACAATGAGAAGCTTAGGGAAAATAAAGCATGAAATTTTGAAAAAAATGTTGCTGAATTATCGAAAAATTCTTCCAAATATTTAGCATGGCAAATGCTTAAAAATTTATCAATATCATTTAGACAAGCTAATATGACAGATTTATATTTACAATGCAATCTTATTTAGATTTCGCAATTTTGACAATAAAACTGACTCACATATTATTTTACATATTTTGATTAGAAAAATAATAAAGCTATTTTAATCTGAATAAAAGTGTTAAAGATATTGTATAAATAAGGATCATTTCTAATAAATAATGCATAGCATAGAATTATTAATTTGGTAGTTTTTAGCTTATATATTCGATAATATATTATTTTATATTTTAATTTTTCAGTTGAATGTTTTGGGAAAAGTATTAATAAAATTAGTAAAAATATTCCATACTTGAAATTAATATTATAGTAAATAACAATTTCATTTTTTCAATAAAATATTAATTTTTGCATAAAAATAATTTTAAAAAAGTGAAAAAATCTTCTTTAAATAAATATATTAAAATAAAAACTACTAAGTATTATTTAATGATATATTTATTATTTTATTGATTTCTTAAAGTATATATATATATATACAATTTGAAATTATGCCCCTTGAAAGGTTTTTTGGATCAGTTTTTAAACGATCCTATCGATTTATTTACGAAATATTGATTTTATCCTCCTACAGCTTGAGAATTGTTTTAGTAGAATAATTATTGATTTACACCGCTTCCTCCTCCAACGATTGATATGCTTTAATGTGTTCCCACAGTGCCCATTCCGTTATTAATAAGTATAATATTTTTATAATTTGCATATGGAAAATGTTTTTAAAAATGAATCAACAACTGTTTAAGACTCACATTTATTGAAATAATCTAAAATTATGATTTTGTAGTTTTATATTACAACTTTATATAATATTGAAAGATTTTTGTAGCTAATTGCTAGGCATTGCAGAAACCAGTCCATTCGACTGCCTGCTTCTATCGTTTTTACTTAGTGATGCCAGCTATCTCTAATCATGAGAATTTTATTTCAATTTATTTGCCACTCCAGTTTGTGGTCTCATTTTGGATTATACAGTCAAAGACTCTCCCTTGGAATGGTGATGATGTGGGTTCGTCTAAATCACTTATGATGGCTAGAGGATTGAACCATTTTAATATAAAATAATATTGACAAATTAAAGTAAAAAATAAAAAGAAGTATCCATTCGTTACAGGTCCTCCGAAACTATTTCTGTAATTCATGTTTCCAGAGACTACACGTTTCTAACCAAGGGAATTTTTACCATTTTTAATGTTGTTTATCAAGTTTGTATTTCTCTAAACACTTTAATTATAAAATCAGATTTAATTTAATTTGATAATTCTATGCCAGCATATAACAATTTAATTATTAAGCGAGTATATTCAAAATGTGGAGACAGTTAATTTAAAATATAAAAAGAAATCAATTAGAAATATTATTATCTTTAATTAAGCATATATTAATTCTTTAAATTACTATCTAGCATACTGTTAAGAAGCTTGTTGTTTGAATAACCATAACTTACTTTGATGATTTATTTTAAATTCAAGATTTTATTGACAACATTGATAAGTGGTTTAACTTAGTATTTTATATAAAAGAATTTGATTATACAATCAACTATCATTGTAGTTGGTTGATAAAAATTATGTTATTATTTTTATAAGTCATTATCTGTTGAAATTGCTTTATAACTCTTTTAGGATTCCTTTTACCTATAACTTTCATTTATGGTTTTGCACAATTGTTTAGGCTATATTTTGTTTTAGATTTGTTGTCTACTGTGTTTAAGTAATTGTTATTGGTGGTATTAGTACTGATGCAAAAGGAAAATATTATGACTATAATTTTGCAAAACATGATGAGAATAAGGAAGATATAATGAAGATACCATGAAGATATCATGAAGATATCTAAATATTTTCCTCAGAAACTTAATAAAGATTGAAATGAAAGTTTATCACAATAGTGGAGTTGATGAATAGAATTTTAAATAAAAATGAGTAAAAAAGCTAAAAAAACAAAAAAATTATCTCTTCATGTTAAATTAATTAAATTAAGTTAAATATATAAATATATGAAATAAGTTTGAACTAATGACAGTTTGATTTAAGTTAATCTATTTCAATATGAACATATTTCTAATTGATTTCTTTTTATATTTTAAATTAACTGTCACCACATTTTGAATATACTCGCTTAATGATATTTTTCTGAAGAATAGTCTCAATATCATTAATTTTAATATATATATATTCTTTGCAGAAGATCTTAAGTTTTCTGTGAGTAACTGGTTTTAGCATCATATATGCCACTTCTATTTCTTGAATATACATTATTAGCTCCACCCAAATCGATTTGATCAATTATTAACTGAGCTTTCTTTTTCGATTGTTTCTGCTAAGCTGAACTTAGAGCAAGTGATTACTGCTTCTACTTTTATATCATAAAATATTAAGGCGATTTAATGATTAAATAAAATCGATAAGTTGAAGTTGGACTAAAATATAGAATAAAACTATATACTTGATAAAGTAAGGAGACATTTCATCGATTCCCCCGAGCTTATTTTAAGTTTATGTGATTGAACTGCTTTGATTATTGTTGTGACTTAGAGCCCCAGAAAACCCAGCTGAATTTCTAGTTTTTCTCTAAACTTGAGATTCAAATACTCCGTTGCCATATAACACAATAATTCATTGCAATTTAAAGATAGTTTTCAACTTATATTTCATCTTTTATTAATAAAATTAAAGTTAGAGTGTTAATGAATAACTTTTAGCCATAAGCCGTGGTTTATTTTTGACTTGATTTGAGCAATGCTTATTAAGCTTTTTAGTAGAAATTATCAATTTATTTTTGCAACTATTAATTAGCATTGGGTTGTTAATTAGATAAGCTGTTGTTTATTTGCTCCACTGGAATAGTTAGAATTTCTGAATTATCTACCAGCTGATTGTTGATTATATTGCTGCTGTTACATTGCTAATTAATCTTGATAGAATAGAATATGATTAAAATTATGAATAATTTAATTTTCTATTCAGACGTTTTAGTTGCTTGAATTATCATTGGTGTTTCCATCGTAGGTTCTTCTCTCAAGAGAATAATCATTAAGTTAATTAAAAATGGAAACATATTAATATTTTTATTAATTTTAATATAAAATTTTTTATAGATTGGACACACGCTTGGCACCTGTTCTTGCTAATTCACTTCTTTTGTTCTTTTGCTTTTGCTAGGTATCTGGCGATTTATTATTACAAAATATAAGGTATTTATATTAGTTTAATCACAATTTGTAAATGCTATATATTCTTTTCATTAATGCTGTGCCAGGACCTTCTCTGTGAGTTATACTTCCATTGTCTTTTCCACTCAAACTATTAAAGTGGTGTTTAATATTTATCAAATTGAGATTAATTTAGTTTCTAAGAAATCACGAACAGATAAAATGAGTCTGGGATATATTGTAATAATTTAATGAATATTATCTAACGAGAAAGCAATTGTTGAAAATGAATTAGTTAATGGGGTGTAGAGACCTGGACCTGGTACATCTTTTGTTGTAATTAAAGCTTCGAATTGTTTTCATGCTCATTACATATCATGGTCCTTCCACTATTTAAACGCATAAAAATAAAGATATCTAAATATTTTTTTCTGGAATGTTGTATTGACCTGGACCAGGATTGGTTTTATTAGTATTAAAAGTATTTCTTTGTGATTTCCCAATACTAAAATACATATTATTTGAGTAAACAATTCTTACACCCATTTAGGGAGAGACTTTTCTGCATTCTTTTTTTCAGGGGAATATGCAAACTTGAAAAAAGATTTAGCGAAAAATCAGTTGTAGTATTCGAAGAGTGATTTAAATGAGAAATAGAATTACAAAAGAAAATATAAATGGCTAGTGGAACTAAACTAACTAAATAAATGATCAAAGATCACTTCTATTGTTAGCTCATAGCTCTTCTCTACTATAGTCTTTATTATCATATTCTTTAACCTCTAATTCACCTTCTATGTCTGGTTCTTCAGAAGCGCTCTCATCATCTTCAAAACTGCTAATGTCGACTTCGATTTCCTCAATTGGAGCGTCTCTCCGAAACCAACTCTGAGGAGTTTTTGGAGTGGAGTGATGAAGTCAGATGGGTTCTCAATCAAGAAACCTGAGTTGAGGAGAGCCATATTGTACAATAAGTCAGCATATTCTGAGACAGTTTGATCTACCTCACCTCCAGCAGCAGACTTAACCATTTAGAGTAGTTCCTTGATGACTGGATGATGGGGGTTGATTTCAAGGGTCTTCTTTGCAAGCATATAGCTAGCAGCCTTCTCTTGATTGGCAAAAGCTTGAGCCCTATTAATCTTTTCCATAGATGTTGAGTAACCGTATTGAGAGGTTAAGATGTATTCTGGATCATCATCAAGCTTGTTTGAAATGGTAACTTTCTCAACTTGTTTGCCGAGGTAGTTCTTGAACCTTTCTGTGAGTGGCTTGTACATTTCCTTGAGCTTTTGGAATTTCTTTCTTGAGATTTCATCGTTGTCAGAATGTTAACATCATCCTTAGCAATAGACTTGACCTTTCTCTTTTCGTATTCAGATAAATGTTGTACGCAGAATTCATCAATGGGATCTCCAAGGATGAGGACTTCGTAACCGAGTTTAATATATTTTTTAAGAATTGGTGACTTAAGGATGGCGTCCTTGGAATCACCTGGCAAGTAGAGGATGGTGTCTTGATCGTTCTTCATTCTTGAGATGTACTCGTCAAGGGAAGTTAAGGTCTCTGGATCATGAGTGGAGTAGAATCTATAATTATTATAAATAAGTGAACCAGGTAATATAGGGAAATTTCTATATTGGGTGTATTGATCAGTTAGAAATTTTATTTCATTAGAGATGACTAGCTCGCCAATGGATTCATGTATCAGCGACAATAGCCAACCTTCACTTTCGATTCATCATTTAACAACCCGTTTAAATGTAAAAGAGATTTAGCTTACCTTAATAGCTTTGCGAGTTTGCTTATATTGCTGGCATCTTCAATAACTCCGAGCTTGACGTTCTTTCCGAAGGATTTCCAGAACTTGGTGTATTTATCCTCGCTCTCTTCGTCCTTCTTCTCCTTTTCTTCATCAGACTTCTTCGTCTTCTTTGGTGTCTTGAGCTTCCTCAGTTGATTCTTCATCATCTTCATCGAAATCATCTTCCTCCTCATCTTCTTCGGCCAATGATCTAATCATCTCAAAAGCAAATAAAGTATATAATTTTGTATTTATTAATACCCTTTAATATCTTAAATAATAAGATATAATTCTGTATCAGAATAACCTTTCTAATGAGTTTCTTGCTCATGACATTAATCATCTTGAGTTATTGGAGTTACTCTCTGCTCACATTAAGTGGAAGATCATCGGAATCGAAACACCCTTAATGAAGTTCAAATATCTTGGCATCAACTCTTCAAATTCTTCAGTAATAAGAACTCTTCTAACGTAGAGCTTGAGTGCTGAAGATCTGCCGTAGTAATTTTCAAACAAATCGTAAGGGCCTGGCTTGGAATGAAAAGAATACTTTGAATTCAATTTCACCCTCAGCTGTGAAGTGAGAGTAGGCTAATGGATCTTCATGATCCTTAGAGATGGTCTTGTAGAAGTTGGTGTACTCCTCATCCTAGATATCACTCTTGTCTCTCAACCAGATGGCCTTGATTTCGTTAATGGTTTCCCATTCCCAAACTTGCTCAGTTACAGTCTTAGTCTTCTTCTCCTTTGGCTCAGTTTCTTCACCTTCATCCTTGATTTCACCATCGTCTTCCTTTGGAATTTCTTCCTCAGTTGGAGTGGTCTCATCGATTGGCTTCTCTTCCTCAACTTGCTTTCTAACTTCCTTGGAGATGAAAAGCTTAATTAGGTATTGGATGAATTCGGAATATTTCTTCACCAAGTTCTTGATTTTATCTTGCTCAACATATTCGACAGCGTCGTCCTTCAAGTGAAGTGCGACTCTTGTACATCTACCTAGAGTGCCACCTCTGGGATCTTGAGTTACGAAGAATTTAGCGTCAGCAGTTGAAGTCCATACATGTTGCTCGTCATCGTTAGCCTTTGAGGCAACAACAACTTTGTTAGCAACCAAGAAAGCAGAATAGAAACCAACACCAAACTGACCAATAAGATTCAAGCTATCGCATTTTCCCATAGCTTCCAAGAAAGCAGTAGTTCCTGACTTAGCGACAGTACCCAAATTCTTAATGAGCTCGGCCATAGTCATACCAACACCTGTATCGGTGATGGAGAGAGTATTAGCGTCATAATCGAAATCAATGAGAATCTCGAGGTTAGGGTTAGATCCAAGGAACTCTGGGTTTTAGAGGGAAATGAATCTAACTTTATCGAGAGCATCTGAAGCGTTTGAAATAATTCTCTAATGAACACCTCCTTCTTGGTATACAGTGAGTTAATGATGATATCCATAAGTCTGGACACATCAGCGTTGAAGGAGAACTCTTCCTTTTATCGCTATACATCATAAATGTTAATACTCCTCCAAAAGATATTATTGATAAAGTACAAATAATTAAAGTGCTATTATACAATTATTAGAGTTGTATTTATGAAATATTAAATACCACTCACCTCAATTTGAGTAGCAGTATCTTGATCCATGTTAAAACCATCAAGACGGGGACGCTCTCTGGTGGATGAAGCGTCTCTCAAAGAAATCTAATTATCATCCTCAGTGATGGCTGATACTGTGATTAACAAGGTTAGAAGAAGAAGAGATTTAAAGCTTACCATGAATGAAAATGGCTCCTAAAGCTAATAGTACTAGAAGGAAATTTCTAGATGTTAGTCTACTTTTTCCAAACATTTTAATAATTTATTGCTAATATTACTCAAATTAAAAATAATTTATATGTTAAAATTTTGTTATTTTTAATTATTATTATATCATAATAATGAATGCTAGAACTATTAATTTGAAATTTATACGTGTAAAGTTGCTATTAGTTATATTCTGAATATCTTTATCTCCTATTAACCATGATTCTCCAATAAATCACTAATTATTTTATCAATCATTGAACATTTTGGTAATAATTCATATGTTAATAAATCGTACATTCATATTAATTGATTTTGTTATCAGAATGATAATGAGATTACTATAAATCCAACGAGTAAGGACATTAAGCTTGATGTGAGTAGTAGAGCATTTGTTCTGTAGAAGTAAAATTCTGCTCTCTGACCAGTTTTGTCATTATTCCCCACGACTACGTAGAAAGCGCAGTTCTTACCGCCTGTTTTCATCTAAAATCCATGAGATGAGTTCCTCATTGCTTCTTCCAAGGTATCACCACCATAAAGAGAGCAAGGTGTACCAGTGTAATTTAATACATAATATTCCAAATAGGTGGGGGAGCTTTAGGATCATCAGGTGTTTACCATTCTAGTTTAACATCACCCACTGCCAGGAAGCTGCATCTCGCTTTTGGTGCTAAAAATACTCGTATTTTAGTTGAGAACAGAGCGTCTTCTTCATCCACGAATACCACGGCAGAGTTGTTTTAATCAAAACATCTGGGTTAGATTCTATCGTAATTAGCAATTGCATCTTAATTCAGAGTAGTTTATTAAGTGAACGAGATCAGTAAAAGTAATAGGATTGAAATATTTAAATTCATTTTCAAAGAACAAAATGCCATTATAAATTATTATTATAATATAATTAAGAATTTAAAATATACCAAGTTTAGTGATTTTGATGTGTTGTTAATTAAATTGCCAACTGAATAATTTTAATATAATAATTGCCGTATATACTATAATTAATAATTCATAAACAATCTCCAGAAATTTATTTTTAAATGAAATAAATTTGTATAAATCTCTTTATAATATTTGTTTTTTAAATATATTGAATGGGAAATTAATGCATTCGTGAAAATCCTTAGCAGGAAACAGACCTCTCAAAGAAGCCAGTATATTAATGAATATGTTTAATAATTTTGTAGTAGGTTGGTTGGTTCTAATAACGTAGATAAGCCAGTATGCGCTCAGAAGGGTCCTTCTCCAGTTGAAATGAAGGAAGGGGAAAGTATTACTGGTGTTCATGCGGAAAATCTAAGAATCAGCCATTTTGCGATGGCTCTCACAAGGGCACTTCATTCGAACCAATTGAGTACATACATCAAGCACCAGATGCTGCATATAAATAATAATATTATGAATTATATACTATGCTGTCAAATATTTGTGCGGATGCAAAAATTCAAAGACAAAGCCATTTTACGATTGCACCCACAACAACCCAACAGACTGATGACATTTTTGAATTAAGAAGATTTTTTTAAAAAGATTATGAGGAACCTTTTCTTCTCAACTAATCTTTAATTTTTGATATTTAACC
>ARYC01002575.1:0-34329 GCA_000711775.1 Oxytricha trifallax
CAAACACATAAAGAAACCAATTACATTCTCCCCTAAACTTTAATCGACAGCTTTTTAAGTTATCCTAGTTATTAAATTTTATCATTTCAAATAGTTTCTTATGTTATATTTGCATTACCTTGAATTCATCTACGTAAGGTTAGTGTTTTCTAAAAGGTAATAGCTTTGCATAAGTCTGCTTTTTCTGCAATACAATCTATTTTTATTGATAGATCTCATTTTAGACTTGTAGCTTATGCATGATTGAGTTTTCATTGCAATCTTTACATACAAAATCAATTTTTTATTGGATATTAGAAGTTTCACTTAAATTGGAGCAAATTTACTCAAACAATCACATTAGAAAGCAACTTTACAATTTATGAAAAGTAGATCTTTTAAGCTCCTCATTAATCACACTAGCTTTTTATTCAATAATAATTATTATTAACATAATACATAATTTCTCTTTTATTTTCATAAACGCTATGCATAAATTGAATATTTAAAATTTGATTTATTTAATTTAAAAATAAATTAATAAAAGTGATTTTTTTTTAATTCTTAGTCTATAAAACATAATATAACCTTTGACTAACATTATAAGATTATATAAATAATGGAATTAATTATTTACATAAATCAGCATTAAAAGTTTTTAAGACTTTTTGTTTACTAGATTAATTTTAAACTATTTCCATTTGTTATTTCAAAAAATTAAACATAATATATATTTGTTGAAAGAACAAATCAAAGTTTGCTTAAATTTAATTATAAAATTGTAAATCCTTTAATAATTCTATTTTATCTTCCCAGTAGGTTGATTTAGAAGTATATAATAACAATTAATAATAATCAAGTTATTACATTAAATAATTATGAATATAAACATAAATTTATTGAGTAATTAATTTAAGTCTTAAGATACTTTTAATTGATAACAGAGTATATTTAAATAATATTGGTGTCAATTATAAAAACATAATAATCAAAAGTTTTGATGGAATTTCAATTGTTCGATAAATTTTTAAGGGATTCTTAAAATTTATTATTTGTAAAACAGTTATTTAAATAATTGAAATTTATAATACTTATTTTAATTATGAACTGAATGAATTATATTTGTATTAATTTTTTTAAAAAAAATTTATACAATTTAATTCACGGTTCATTATGATATTATGATACTTCCATATAGTGATTGAAAATCATGAATTATTTGATCTTTTAATCTGTCTAATCCTAAATTAATTTCTGAAGCTAATTTTAGATTTCTATGAATCAAATCATTTCGTGTGTAGATTGGCAGACTTGGAATTAGCCACAATTGAATCATTTACAATTGTTTGGAATTTACTTTGAAACAGGTTCAAGCAGTTATTAATTTTAATTCTCATCTGAGTATTCAAAGCAGGCTTTCAATTAGCTAAATTAAGAGTTCTTGAATTTGTCTTTCAAGTTATGATTGAGTAGAGACAAGTTCCTGAATTTATATTGAAATTCGCTGCTTATTTTAATGCTAAAGTCTTAGAAGAAACTCATGACAAATTTTAATAGAGTTTCATATTTTGTTAGCTCACAGATTTACTGAGTTTGATTGATTATATCATCAAAGCTTACTTTAAGCTTTCTATAACAATTTTCAAGAATTCTTGCAGCTTTAAAATGTATTTTTTCTTCTAGAAGTTCCTTAATTTGCTTCTTTTAGCTCTATACATTTTTAGTAAGTTTGCATAAGGTACTGTACTAAGAATTTAATTTTATAAACTGCATTTATATTTAGTTTTTATTGTCAAGAAGTTTCTCATTGTTGAAGTTATTCGAGTTTATTAGTTTGGTAATTTTTCTTCTCTGATTTTATAAAATTCTATTGAGCATAGCATTTGTGTGGATAAGTTTATCTTGCTCAAATAAGCCTCCATAGAGAACTCTGGAGCATGTTTAACAAAGGTAATTTGTTTCATTGTTACTCAAGTCACTGATATGGTAACGAGCGACAAAATTGATGTGATTTTTATTGACTGGATTTTATATAATATCATTTTAATCTTGATTTTGCAATAAGTTCTAGAATTAATCTTAATTTGTATGGGGTTTTATTGCCCTTAATAATTTTGTTACATTGAATTTGAGTTTAGGTTATACCACAAATATTTAGTTTCTTAAATTTATTATAATATGTAAGCAAACATTTTTTATTTAATATTCTTTGGGTGTACATTTAAATATTCAAATAAATACTAGAATTTATATAAAAAGTTATTGAAATATTTTTCTTTTATATAATTAATTCCTAAATATTTTATAAATATGTTATCTATAATTCATTTTAGAAATTATAATCGATTATCTCAAAATTGCATTTCTGAGATAAAATTTTTTAAGATAATTCAGCATAAATTTAGAAGATTATATTTTTTTTATTAAAGACTTAAGAAAACTTTTGTTTACAATATAATTGTTGGATTTTTTAGATTAATTTCTTAAAATTTTACTTCCTAACTAATTGATATTTTGACATTATTTTTAAATTAATTTTTCGATTTTATATTTTGCTATTCTTACTAATCTAAATTTTTCTATTTTTATTATTAATAAAAACATAGTGTACAATATTAATAATTTAAAAAAATAAATATTAAAAGAAATTCAAACATGCAATTTAATAGACTTAATCTAATGCAAGAATTCAATAAGTATTGTCTTATAATAAGATTATATAATTATTTTATAAAGCAATGATAGAAATAAAAATAATTATTTAATTTTATATATTTTAAACATCACCAATTATCAGATTAAATTATAATCTTAGATTGCTACTTCTTATATTTAAGATTTTTTTTAATTTTAAATATAATCAAAACCCCAAAACCCTTAATGAGTTTTATAAGTGTTTAGATTTGTAGGGAATTTGTTAGGGTTTGGGATTATTAATTAAATGCGAGACAAAATTTGAAAGCTTTTGGGTTTTATTTATGATGAAGATTATATTGATTTAGTGTTTAAACAGCGATATGGATGTGATTTATAAAGTGAATAAGTCAAACTAGTACTTTATTATAAGTCAATTTCAATGCTTTTAAAGCGAAGTCCAACAACTGCTCGCTCCCACTGCCTTATAGCAGTCTAACTAAAGCAATAATAGCTGAATTCTAAGCCTTAGAGGAAGTCAAAGTTTCAATAGAAGTATATTGATTATCTTATTTATGAAAAAACTTTGAAGTATTGGGCTCACTTCTCTCTCAACCAGCGAGCTTCTATGTTTCACCGCCAGTTCCCTAAGTTGAAAATCACTGTGTAGTCTGTTGCAAACATTTTTAAACGAAATGAATTCTCTTACAAAGGTGTAAATAGTATCAAGAAAGTGTTTGATTTATTCTGCCATTTTACAACAATAACCTAAAATATATTTTTAATTAAATGCAGATGGCCTAATTGAATGATAATATGATAATTCATGCTGACGAAGCTGTGTTTACCTGCAACTCTTTCATCAAGAAGTCTTGGTATAAGAGGCAAAGTAATATAGAAGTATATAACTAAAAGGTCAAGGTATAAACAATGACAATTCTTGGAGGACTTAGCGAAGATGCTCGTTTAGAAACTTATGTTATTCATCCTCGCTCAATCAAGACAGAGCTGTATATATAGTTTTTAGAACAGCTGCGATAAAAGTGCCGTATATAAGAGATTATACTGTTTGTTGATAATCTTTCTGTTCATAAGACTAAAGAAACAAGGAAGAGCCAAGAACAACTTAGAATAACGCCCGTGTTCAACGTACCTTACAGTCCATAGTTTAATGGAATTGAGTTCTACTGGGGTATATTAAAAGGCCATTACAAGAAACTACTGCTATACACTTGATGCATGACCTACCTATCGATACAGTAGACTTTATTAAAATTCAGCGAAGAGAGTAGATAATTAATTGGCATAAAAGTGTGCTAAAGAAGGGAGAGTGAATGTATACAAATAAATTTTGTAGTTAAGTTGATGAATATATAAGTCACATCTAAAATTCTTCAAATGGAGTTGGCTTATCTTTCTTTTCTTCATCTATAAGCTTGCTTGGGCCTAGGTTTCTTCTCTTGCTGCCTGCTCCAGCATCTATTTTCATTGACTCTGGTTGCTAAATATTAGAATAAAGTCTCTTGCTAACTTCATACTTTGTATGCGACTTTCGCTCTCTGTGAAGCTTGCTCTATTCCTTCATCAAGAAGAAGCCAGTACCAGATTTTCTAAAGAGTTAAGCTACAAATCTTACTTGAAATATAAGGGTACTTCTGCAGCTCTGATAGCCAGCTCTAACTTATCTTGATCCCTTGTTTGTCCTTATCTTCTGAAGAGATGCTGTACCTTTTCTAATGAAATTCTTGAATAATTTCTTTCAAGTGATCACCTTTAATTGTTGCATTATGCCAAATAAATAGTTTCTTTCAGGTAGTTTATTTGACAACTGCTTCTTAGTAGCCATGAACTTTGAAACCTCTGAGTCATTCATAGCATCATCATATAAGTTAGTCACTGAGATTTCAGGATAATTTGGAATCTCTGCAAACTTTACATCACTTATAAATCTCATTAAGGGGTTTGGGGTTTTTAATGCCAAATATAAAATGCGAATAGTCTTTATGATTCTGAACAGTACAAGCAAAGTAAAGTGTATTGATGGAAATACAGTCATTAAAGAGGAATTAAGATAGTAAAAGCAGCTAAAGACCCTAACTACACTATAAAGTTGATTAAATCTTCACATTCCTTCTCAAATTGTTATCTTCACCTAATTATCAATATTATTTTTTATATAAACACTTAAACATCAAATGATAACAAGAAATAATTTTTTTTTAAATATAAAAAATTTAAATTAGTAATTGAATTAAACTTTCGATAAATAATTAATTATATTTATTTATATTAAAATTATAATATATATAATTTTATTAAGAATTAATTTAGAATGTAATTTTATCAAAGATATAATAGAGCACAAACTAAATATGATTTTACACGTTTGATAAATATAACTCTTTATTATAATACTTTTATTATTTTTTTAAATAAAAATTAAATTTACATTAAATTTAATATGGAAATATAGAAATTGTAAAAATGGTAGTTATAATATAATTAATAAAATTTTATTTTGTTCAAAAAAATTGAAAATTATCCAAATTTTATAAAACAGACTAAGCAACTTGATTTAAAATTAATTTTTAAAACATTTATTATAGTCAGATGGAATATAATCAAATAAACTTAAGTATATTTGTCATCAATTTAAGGAATTAAATTGATCTGGGAACAACTTATGAGCCTTTTAATTTATAGTTTCTTTGAGTTTGAGTTTTTCAATTTAGATTTCATAAAATTTATTGGCATCCTGAATTGCCATTGTATTATTTAAGTATAATCGTTTATTAACATAAATAAATTATTTTTTGCTTTAAAAATATCTCTTAGTTTTTCTTTCGTTTGTTAAATGTTATTTGATATAGTATATATTTTGTAAGTTAATTATAAATTCCTTATGAAATCAGTCTAAGATTATTTTAATTTTATTTTTTTTTAAAAATTGTAATTCACTTTCAATATCAATTCTAAAAATGTATTATTATTATTATTATAAATGGATTGTTAATAAAATTTTTTCTTGATATCATCATAGGTTATATATATCTAAAATTCATTTATACTTAGTAATATTTGTTGCCTCTATATTACTTTCTAGACACAAAGCTCTGAAATCACCTATCTTTCATAGCAGACATCGCACAAAAATGCAATGTAATCATTCATTACAGAAAAATTCAATTAATTACATTTAAATATTTTTGGGTCATCACATTTTAAATTAATTCTGCTGTAGAGTATCAAATTTATAAAAAATCCTTTTTGCAATAATTACATTTATAAAGAGTTTGGCTGATATTGTAAAATGTTTAAATATTATAATTATAAATATATTATTATCGTTAGAATATATATTTATTTAAATGCATAAAAACAACAAATATTTAAACTTTGTTTTATTAATATATTTGAAGTTTCTAATAAACCACAAAATTTTTATTACAATTATAAAAACTATTATTAAAAAGATTTGTATTAATTAAATAATTGTATCGAAAACAAATTTGTATCAATACAAAATAAATAAATCCATCATCTATATTTGCAAATTCAAATGTAAAATATAAATTAAAAATAATTATAAATATAATACAGTGGTTATGTTAAAGAGTTATATAAAAAGTATATATTTTATTGAAAGAAATAAGTTTAATAAATAAATGATATCTTTATATTATTGTTATAAAAACTTAAACATACTTTCTTAATTATTATGTAGATTTGGTTATTCAAGTAACAATATATGAATCTCTGAGTATAATGATTCTTTCTCGTCTATTTCCAAATTATCCACATAGCCTTAGAAAAACTTTAAAGTATCGTTTATGGATAGTTTTTTGCTATCTATTAGCTTCTACGTCTCAAAGTATAACTGCTTCGATTTTATTATATTTACTAATTTTCATCGATTTTCAAACACATAAAGAAACCAATTACATTCTCCCCTAAACTTTAATCGACAGCTTTTTAAGTTATCCTAGTTATTAAATTTTATCATTTCAAATAGTTTCTTATGTTATATTTGCATTACCTTGAATTCATCTACGTAAGGTTAGTGTTTTCTAAAAGGTAATAGCTTTGCATAAGTCTGCTTTTTCTGCAATACAATCTATTTTTATTGATAGATCTCATTTTAGACTTGTAGCTTATGCATGATTGAGTTTTCATTGCAATCTTTACATACAAAATCAATTTTTTATTGGATATTAGAAGTTTCACTTAAATTGGAGCAAATTTACTCAAACAATCACATTAGAAAGCAACTTTACAATTTATGAAAAGTAGATCTTTTAAGCTCCTCATTAATCACACTAGCTTTTTATTCAATAATAATTATTATTAACATAATACATAATTTCTCTTTTATTTTCATAAACGCTATGCATAAATTGAATATTTAAAATTTGATTTATTTAATTTAAAAATAAATTAATAAAAGTGATTTTTTTTTAATTCTTAGTCTATAAAACATAATATAACCTTTGACTAACATTATAAGATTATATAAATAATGGAATTAATTATTTACATAAATCAGCATTAAAAGTTTTTAAGACTTTTTGTTTACTAGATTAATTTTAAACTATTTCCATTTGTTATTTCAAAAAATTAAACATAATATATATTTGTTGAAAGAACAATCAAAGTTTGCTTAAATTTAATTATAAAATTGTAAATCCTTTAATAATTCTATTTTATCTTCCCAGTAGGTTGATTTAGAAGTATATAATAACAATTAATAATAATCAAGTTATTACATTAAATAATTATGAATATAAACATAAATTTATTGAGTAATTAATTTAAGTCTTAAGATACTTTTAATTGATAACAGAGTATATTTAAATAATATTGGTGTCAATTATAAAAACATAATAATCAAAAGTTTTGATGGAATTTCAATTGTTCGATAAATTTTTAAGGGATTCTTAAAATTTATTATTTGTAAAACAGTTATTTAAATAATTGAAATTTATAATACTTATTTTAATTATGAACTGAATGAATTATATTTGTATTAATTTTTTTAAAAAAAATTTATACAATTTAATTCACGGTTCATTATGATATTATGATACTTCCATATAGTGATTGAAAATCATGAATTATTTGATCTTTTAATCTGTCTAATCCTAAATTAATTTCTGAAGCTAATTTTAGATTTCTATGAATCAAATCATTTCGTGTGTAGATTGGCAGACTTGGAATTAGCCACAATTGAATCATTTACAATTGTTTGGAATTTACTTTGAAACAGGTTCAAGCAGTTATTAATTTTAATTCTCATCTGAGTATTCAAAGCAGGCTTTCAATTAGCTAAATTAAGAGTTCTTGAATTTGTCTTTCAAGTTATGATTGAGTAGAGACAAGTTCCTGAATTTATATTGAAATTCGCTGCTTATTTTAATGCTAAAGTCTTAGAAGAAACTCATGACAAATTTTAATAGAGTTTCATATTTTGTTAGCTCACAGATTTACTGAGTTTGATTGATTATATCATCAAAGCTTACTTTAAGCTTTCTATAACAATTTTCAAGAATTCTTGCAGCTTTAAAATGTATTTTTTCTTCTAGAAGTTCCTTAATTTGCTTCTTTTAGCTCTATACATTTTTAGTAAGTTTGCATAAGGTACTGTACTAAGAATTTAATTTTATAAACTGCATTTATATTTAGTTTTTATTGTCAAGAAGTTTCTCATTGTTGAAGTTATTCGAGTTTATTAGTTTGGTAATTTTTCTTCTCTGATTTTATAAAATTCTATTGAGCATAGCATTTGTGTGGATAAGTTTATCTTGCTCAAATAAGCCTCCATAGAGAACTCTGGAGCATGTTTAACAAAGGTAATTTGTTTCATTGTTACTCAAGTCACTGATATGGTAACGAGCGACAAAATTGATGTGATTTTTATTGACTGGATTTTATATAATATCATTTTAATCTTGATTTTGCAATAAGTTCTAGAATTAATCTTAATTTGTATGGGGTTTTATTGCCCTTAATAATTTTGTTACATTGAATTTGAGTTTAGGTTATACCACAAATATTTAGTTTCTTAAATTTATTATAATATGTAAGCAAACATTTTTTATTTAATATTCTTTGGGTGTACATTTAAATATTCAAATAAATACTAGAATTTATATAAAAAGTTATTGAAATATTTTTCTTTTATATAATTAATTCCTAAATATTTTATAAATATGTTATCTATAATTCATTTTAGAAATTATAATCGATTATCTCAAAATTGCATTTCTGAGATAAAATTTTTTAAGATAATTCAGCATAAATTTAGAAGATTATATTTTTTTTATTAAAGACTTAAGAAAACTTTTGTTTACAATATAATTGTTGGATTTTTTAGATTAATTTCTTAAAATTTTACTTCCTAACTAATTGATATTTTGACATTATTTTTAAATTAATTTTTCGATTTTATATTTTGCTATTCTTACTAATCTAAATTTTTCTATTTTTATTATTAATAAAAACATAGTGTACAATATTAATAATTTAAAAAAATAAATATTAAAAGAAATTCAAACATGCAATTTAATAGACTTAATCTAATGCAAGAATTCAATAAGTATTGTCTTATAATAAGATTATATAATTATTTTATAAAGCAATGATAGAAATAAAAATAATTATTTAATTTTATATATTTTAAACATCACCAATTATCAGATTAAATTATAATCTTAGATTGCTACTTCTTATATTTAAGATTTTTTTTAATTTTAAATATAATCAAAACCCCAAAACCCCTTAATGAGTTTTATAAGTGTTTAGATTTGTAGGGAATTTGTTAGGGTTTGGGATTATTAATTAAATGCGAGACAAAATTTGAAAGCTTTTGGGTTTTATTTATGATGAAGATTATATTGATTTAGTGTTTAAACAGCGATATGGATGTGATTTATAAAGTGAATAAGTCAAACTAGTACTTTATTATAAGTCAATTTCAATGCTTTTAAAGCGAAGTCCAACAACTGCTCGCTCCCACTGCCTTATAGCAGTCTAACTAAAGCAATAATAGCTGAATTCTAAGCCTTAGAGGAAGTCAAAGTTTCAATAGAAGTATATTGATTATCTTATTTATGAAAAAACTTTGAAGTATTGGGCTCACTTCTCTCTCAACCAGCGAGCTTCTATTTCACCGCCAGTTCCCTAAGTTGAAAATCACTGTGTAGTCTGTTGCAAACATTTTTAAACGAAATGAATTCTCTTACAAAGGTGTAAATAGTATCAAGAAAGTGTTTGATTTATTCTGCCATTTTACAACAATAACCTAAAATATATTTTTAATTAAATGCAGATGGCCTAATTGAATGATAATATGATAATTCATGCTGACGAAGCTGTGTTTACCTGCAACTCTTTCATCAAGAAGTCTTGGTATAAGAGGCAAAGTAATATAGAAGTATATAACTAAAAGGTCAAGGTATAAACAATGACAATTCTTGGAGGACTTAGCGAAGATGCTCGTTTAGAAACTTATGTTATTCATCCTCGCTCAATCAAGACAGAGCTGTATATATAGTTTTTAGAACAGCTGCGATAAAAGTGCCGTATATAAGAGATTATACTGTTTGTTGATAATCTTTCTGTTCATAAGACTAAAGAAACAAGGAAGAGCCAAGAACAACTTAGAATAACGCCCGTGTTCAACGTACCTTACAGTCCATAGTTTAATGGAATTGAGTTCTACTGGGGTATATTAAAAGGCGATTACAAGAAACTGCTGTTATACCACTTGATGCATGACCTACCTATCGATACTGTCGATTTTATAAAAAGTTCAGATAAGAGAGTAGATAATTAATTAGCTTAAAAATGTGCTAAAGAAGTGAGAGTGAATGTATATAAATAAGTTTTGTAGTTAAGTTATGAATATATAAGTCAAATTTAAAATTCTTTAGAGGGAGCTGGCTTCTCTTTCTTTTCTTCTACTTAAGGCTTGCTTGGGCCTAGGTTTCTTCTCTTATTGCCAGCTCCAGCATCTATGTTCATTGACTCTTGAGGCTAAATATTTGAATAAAATCTCTTGCTAACTTCATATTTTGTCTGCGACTTTCGCTCTCTGTGAAGCTTGCTCTATTCCTTCATTAAGAAAATTCCAGTACCAGATTTTTCTAAAGTGTTAAGCTACAAATCTTACTTGAAATAAAAGGGTGCTTCTGCAGTTCTGATAGCCAGCTCTCACTTATCTTGATCCCTTGTTTTTCCTTATCTTCTGAAGAGATGCTGTACCTTTTCTAATGAGATTCTTGAATAATTTCTTTCAAGTAATCACCTTTAATTGTTGCAAGTATGCCAAAGAAATAGTTTCTTTCAGATAGCTTATTTGACAACTGCTTCTTAGTAGGCAGGTACTGTGAAGCCTCTGGGTCATTCATAGCATCATCATATAAGTTAGTCACTGAGATTTCAGGATAATTTGGAATCTCTGCAAACTTTACATCTTAAGTTCTCAATGCTTTCTTTTCTTAGCAGAGTATTGCTCTTAGAAATGCAATTTTAGTGCCTTCCATAGTTGGCAGGTACAAACCAACTACATAATAAAGATTAGTTTTTATAAGTACATTTCCTTGACGTACCGGGTAGCGATGCAATCCTCCTCGCTTTTAAATCTTTGAATCAATTCTTGTGCTTGCACTCTTTTCATTACATCATTCATTGACTCCAACTTGTTTACAGATATAAGAAATGAAATTCAAATTTAAGTTTATTGATTTTAATTATATACTTCTGTAAAACTTACTATTAAATATGGCCATCCTATAGTAGGTCAACCTCTAAGAAGGATATGGAGAAGGCTATGAGAATTGGTTTCATTCTTTAGAGATTGATATCAATTTCTACTGTTATAGTTCCATATTTTTAAATTTAAATTGGTACGTACTTAATTAGAAGCAGTTCCTAGAATGCTGGTACTTAAATAGTAGCTTAAATTAATGCTAGTATATAATTAGGAGCGCACTAATTATAATCATAAAATCACAAAATACCTCCTAAAGCAGTACGTATTTTATTAGGTTCATCTCCTAAATCGGTATGTGCTGTAATAAACTTATTATTGATAGAAAAAATGGTTTCTTTTTCACCCAGATTTAGAGCTGGTTCGCCTCTTAGTGCTTATTCTACTTCGCTAAAGCTATATAAACCTCCCTTAAAACTTATAGGGTTGTAAACCTCTCATATAAGCTCTCAGTTAAAGAGGCAGTTTTATAATTTTAAATTAAAATTTAGATATGGGCGCTAACATTTTAAGAGAACCAATAGCACATCCATCAAACTAAATGATACTTAACTTTGGCAACAATAAAAAGTATGATAGCTGTGAGATGAACTCTCATAAAGAACTACCAGAGCTATCTCTTGAGGTCTCTGTTATTAAAATAGAAATTAATAATAGAATATAAATTGCAAACAATTGTGTGGGAGACAGATAGGAGGGGAAAGGCAATAATGAAATTCCTATACAAACTGATGAAGTTGATGTGTACTTTTGTGAGCTATGTGAGAGAGAATTCGCTCATAAATCAAGTTGGTATAGACATATGAGGGAGCATAGAGAAGAATAAACCTACTGTATACTTAAAGCATGATAAAATAGATTGAAAGTATGACTGCTTTGAGTGCTATAAGCAATACTCTCATACAAGATACTTGAAGAAGCATCTATTAAAAGCTCACAAGAAAGAAAAAGAAGTTGAGAATCGTGAAGTTGAGCTGAAACTTCCCAACAAAAGAAAAGTGAGAGAATATTCTAAGGTCGTAGTGCCTGAATAAGCTAGACAGTTAGAGTACTTTAGGAAGGCACGCAACCAACTGACCTCTAAAAAACAAAAATTATGATGAAGATTCAATAGAAAATACCGGTTCTTGGTTAAAATTGACCTAGAAACATCACTTTAAAGCTACCTTAAATTAGAAGAGTCCTTTGATAATAAAGTTATCAATGATCATCAATACGCATACAAAGTGTATCCCTTAAACTATCTCTTCAGTAATGATAAATATTAGACGGAGATTACAAATGAATATTAAGTACTCACTAAGGCCAAGCAAAGTTCAAAGAGTGTAGTTACTTAATCAAGTTAGATGCTGTTCTACTTCCCAAGGATCATGTTGCTTCAGACTTCCACTCTATGAAATGACCTTAAGAGATTTCATATCAAATTAAAGGAATCATAAGTAACTTGGATTAATAGCAACTCAGACCGTATAAGGTATTAAAGAGCTTCATAAGTTAGGGTTTGTTCACAGAGATTTGAAGCAAAGAATATAATGATAAACTTTTCACTAGTAAGAGTAGCAATAATAGATTTCAACAGAGCCTAAAAAGTGGAAGTATCAAGGCTTGGAACTGTAATTGGAACTCATAGTACTATTCAGAAAGAGAATACTTGAGAGATGCTGATTTTTAGTGGGATGTCTAGGCTTTAGCAGCAATAATAATAGAGCGCGATATGCCTCGCAACAATTACTACTCTACGAGTTGCGAATAAGATACTAATAAAAAAAATAAAGTAGTTTATAGACAAAACTAGAGTCTCTCAATCAATTAACAAATGGCAGAATCAATAATAATAAAACCAAACTCAAGATCAGACATATCAAAGCAGATAGAGATGTGGTTCAGCAAGATAAACTTCAGACCTCTCCCACATTATTCAAAAGTGCATTTTGTGTGATTAAATTAAATATTTTTACTATTAATTTCGCATTAAAACCTATTAATAACCCCAACTTCTAACGAATTCCCTACATATCAAAGCACATTTAAATCTTATTAAGGGGTTTTGGGGGTTTTGAATGAACCTTAAATGCCCTATAATTGTGTGAAGTAAGTTTTAAAATGTATAATAAACTTAGTTGTGGTAAAGTCTTATTGAGATAGGCATATCGGAAATGGCTTACTATTTGGAATAGTAAGTCAATAAAAATAAAAATTTACTTCAAATAAAATTAAAATTAAAATATTGATTGGAAAATAATTGCCCTAAAACAAAAACCTCCTCGACTAATGATAAAGTTTTATAAAGAACTTTTAAATAAAGTTAATAAAAAAATAATTTATTAAAATCAAACAAATTATTTGATAAATGATTAGCAAGTACCTCTTGCATCGTTGAAAAATTACCCTAAGAGTTGGATGCCGACCCGAGGACACCGTAAATACTTAAACGCATAGTTTTTTGTACTCTCCATATAGACTTGAGTTAAATAAAAAGTTCTGAGCTACAATGTAACAAGCAGAACGTAAGTTACCCCCTTGAGAGAATATTTTCTTATAGCAGCTCACCTGATCAATGAGTAGTGTTCTTCTAGAAACAAATCTTTTTGGATCCAGTTTTTTCGTACTTTTGAAATAAAAATATTTTTAATTTTTTTAGGCTGATTGATTGATCAAAATAAAATTAGAATGATTGAATTTGAAATTTGAAATCTCAATTCAAGATATAAATTGCATCGATTCCACAATTGAATAGCAATTAATGAATCAACTATCATTTCTACAATCATTTATATGCAGAGATAGAAATATTTTTATTTATTCATTCATTAATTAGATTTTAAATTGAAAGAATATATGTTTGAAAATAGAATATAGACAAATTAAATTAAATGAAATCCAGAAAATATAAAGTTATTTTAAGATTATGGTAAAAATAAAAGGTAAGTATATAATTATTTTCTATATATAAATAAAATATTCTTGCAGCTATTTTATTAACTTTAGCATATATAAATTAGGGTTAATTATAAAAACTTAATATGATCTTCTATTGAATAAGCTTAAATATATCATTCTGTATTTTTATGATATTTTATATTTTATGAATAAATGAGAAATTAAGAATTTTTATAAATACTAAGCATTATAAACTACATATTATTATCGTATTACTTTACAAACTTAAAACAAATTTGATGATTTTCAATTTGATATAAATTAATTTTTATAATTAAAATTATTATAAGATAGCCTTTTAAATATATTTTATATATTTTTATTCTTTGAACGAGTCAAAGTAAAATATGCTTATACTTTTATTTTTAAACTTGAATAAATTCTTTCTAAAATTTACAAATAAAAGGTAGAAATATTTTTTTCAATTAATATATCTATTAAATATAAACAGCTATATTACAATTGCAATGATTGACGAAATTTATATTTAAATTAAACGGCTTTAATTTAAAATTAAAATAAATTGTTAAGTATTGGAAGTTATAATTTCAATTTATTAAAGTTATATTACAGTATAATTATTATTTTAATTTTTTGATTTTACATATAAAATCATTTATATGTATTTTATAAATATTTGACATATATTTGAGAATCATCTTTGAAATTTGAGATTTGCAAAAGGAAATTTCCTCCAAATGTATAGAATTGAGTTGACAAATTTAACATTGAGGTAAATTATCATCAGATCAATTTTTGAAATTTATAATATGCAAATTTAAAATAAAATTTATCTAAAATATCAAAATGTATTTAATATTTAATGATTAAAGATATAATATTAGCAAAGAATTCACTTTATCATTTTTGAGTCATAATCTATTATATCTGTCTGCTTTATGAAATCATTCATTAATAGACTTGCAAATTTGCAATGTCATGAAAAGATTTCTTAACTTCTAATTAGTCACTTCCTATATCACTTTCTCAGTCTTTTCTTTAATTTCGAACACAAGACTCCAAAAAAAGAGATTATTCAATTGAACTAGATACTTTACTTGCAAAGCTTTGAAAAAAATGTTTTTAAAGCTTCTAAGAAAGCTAATCAACTGTTTGCTCGAAGTAAAATTTAAGAAAACTTTATAAATAGGACTCAGCTATCTTTTTCAAAAACTATTCAAGGAATTCTATTCAGACTTTCTCATTCAAATCTTTAAATTAGTCAAGAATAATAATTTGGGTCTGCTTTCAGGCAGTATCCTCTAGTTTTCTTAAGTAAATATCGGCTTTACAAATTGCCTTTACTTCAAGATTTATACCACAAATGTCTAAAACTTTGCTAGCTGTATATATCTATTTATCCTAAAAATCCTCTATTTTCCTTTCTTATTTCTTTTTTATTTCAATAAGCTCATTTAAATTCGAGACCTATGATTTCAATACATTCATCCCGATATTAGTATGATTTTATCTCTCTAAATATACTCTATATACCCATCATTAGATTATAGTAGCTAGGATAGTTCATTTCTCTGGTTAATGAAGTTTTCATTTTATTATTTAAAGACGTTGACTAACTCTTCACTTTAAGCCTTCTATAATCACTTTAAAGCACTTTTCACAAAATAAGTTGATTAATCAAATGTCATGTCAATTAATTTATATTTTATTGCATATTTCAGACTTAATTTGCAAAGATATTGCTTTAGGATTGATGATGATTCAAGATTTGCTAATTTTATTAGCATTATTCAAATTATGGTAAAAATTTGTTTATAAGTAAGGCATTCGCGATTTTAATAATAAAATTATTATAATAAATTTTATAATCGCAGCAAATTTATATCTACCAATTTTTTAAATATTCAAATAACAATTAAATTAAATTTTTTTTTAAAAAATTAATCTATATAATAAAACATCAATAATATCTTGATAAAATAATAAAAAAGACTATGTTTACAAGAATATAAAAATAATTTTTCCCAAATTTTATAAAAAATATATTTATCACCTAGTTTAAATTAAAAATTTTTATTGATATTATTAGATATCTTTATCTATTTCAATAAAAAAATATACTTATTTATTATAGATAAGTCTAAATACTTATCTTTTTATTACAAATCTGATTAATATATATATGTATATATAACCATGTAAATATTTATTGTATCTACCTGAATAATTCTTAAATATTAATCTATTATATCTATTTGATTAAAGTTTTTATGGTATTTTTAAATAACTTTAAATAGTTTAGTTTCATTGGCAATTTTAATTGAACTTTTATATAATAATAGCGAATTTATATTATAGAAATGTCTCTATTTAAAAAATTTTATTTTAAATATGAATCTATTAAGCTTAGTTAAAATTACTTTATTAATGATCAAAATTAAAGAATTTCAATAATTTTGAGAAAGTCTAGAAATATTAATATATGAAATCATTAAAAATATTGTTTTACAATTCAATATTAAATCAAGGTTGATTAAGTGCTGAAATTCTTTAGATTAAGATTTTAATTTTTCATTTAGATCATGAATGGTTTGAATATGCTTATATTTCAATTTAACTCTTGAATTTTGTTTATATTTCGAATGTGTTTCAAATTAGGGACTATATTTTTGGATGGGCATAATATTCTTGCAATAGAATCACTCACAATGCAATTTGGATTCCCTGCTGGAAGAATGAGAAATAACCCATCTTTCTTTTCAAAATTATATTTGATCATCACATGGATATAAAACTTTAGAATAACACATGAAATTTTATTTATTATCCCTCATTTATTGCATTTATATTGATCTTCTCTCATTTTTTAATTATTAATATACAAAATTTATACATACTTTTATATGAGTTATTTATTGTTGTTTTAATTATTTATATTATAGAATATATTTTTAAAAGATTGATGCCATTCATTTATTTACTTTGATTGTGAAATTAAAATTTAAAAGTAATTATAATTTAATCAGAATATAAATTATTACATTTGCTTTAAACGTATGAATATTGAGATGACTTCATAATTTAGTTTGGTAAATAGTTTTAACAATTTGGTAAATTTCCATATTTTAAACATGATAAAATATAATATTAAGTTTCTTTATTAACAACTAAAATTATATAAAGAATAAACTTAATCTATCGAAATATAAATTCCCCAAAAAAGTAAAAATTAATTCTAAATTTTGGTTAGATTTAGCCGAAAATATTTTTACAAATATTAATACTTTAATTGATAAATTTAAATTATAAAACCCCATATATCAATTAAGATACGAAGATTGGGGAAAAAGAGCAATTAAGTTAAAAATCAATTATTATTAGTTGAAATTAAATATAATTAGGCTAAAATGAATTTTACAAACCCTGATTGGTTTATTTTATAAGGAAAATTAATCGAGCCAATAGTTTTTATAATTAGTACAAACATTATAATTACATGCCAATTATAATATATTTTTAATTTAGTTGTTCTTTTCCCCAATCTTTGTGTCTTTAATGAACTATGGGGTTTTAAAAAAATCATAGACTTATATAATTTTCAAGAAAATTATAACAAGTATTTTTTAGTAACCTGTGAGTTGAGAGCGAAGTTTATTTCTGATTTTTATAAATCAGCTGTAAATTTATTTCTCTAGTGTAAGTAAGGTATGTAAATATACTTTCAGTCTTAAAATTGATCCTCAGAGAATGTTTCTGGTAATAATTCCTGTGAAAACGTTCCAATCAAAGGGATATTATTATATTTTCAATTCAATTTGCTGCTAGGAGATTACGATTTGCATTCCTATTAAAATTATGATTTAATATTATAAATTTAAATTCGTTTAATTAGATAACTAATCATTTTATTTGAATATTGAATCTAAGTATTAAACTATTGTGTTTGAACAAATAAGCTAAATTTTACAAATTATTTAAAAATAAATATAATTAAATTATTATGGTTTTAAGCATTTCAAAATAAGCTATAATTATTTTAAACTCAAAACTAATTATCATATTATTATCAAAAATGCGTTTAAAAAATTTTGCAAGGATCTTTATGAAAAATGTGAAATGCTCTTTATACTATATAGCTTAAGATATTTGGATATTTTTAAGAAAGTTTATAAAAATTTTTAATCATAACTTTTAAATTTATTTGATTTCATACTCTTCAAATATTGTGTAAGAATGTATGAAAATAAGGACATATTAATAATTAAAGAATTGTATTTTTATTATAAAGTTGAAACAGTAATTTCTAAATAAATAAAAAAAATACTACAATATTATTGAAGCAAAGAAGATAGTATTTCATTTTGAAAATTTTGTGAAAATTCTATTCACATCACTAGCTACAAAACTAAGTAATTGAATCACTATTTTTTATTTCACTCATCTTAAGGGTTTGTGAATGAATTATTTGGAAATTTTAGGTGCAAATTATACTTTGTTTTAATTGATTTGTAAAAAATAAGAAAAATATTTAAATTGAGCATGCGTTCTTTTCTTTTCAGAATTTTGTAAAGCCATTTAGTAAAATATTGATTGAGAAATACTGAAAAGAAATTATGATTATTAAGAACCTCTTAATTTTATCTTGATCATATTGATGAAAATTGTTGGAAATCATTTTTAAAGTCTCTTTTAAAACATGGACGATTAGTAAAAATTAATAGATCTTTAGCCCTCTTGATCTTCAAAGAATAGTTTACATTATACAATTATTATAAGTTTATTTAAAGAGACAAGCTTTCTAGTATATCGAAAAGTATAGCATATTTGACAATCATAAAATAATGAGATTAAATAACTGGAATATGGGCAGGGCAGTCACTTAGTTTGATTATTTTCTTTTTTTTCAGTTTAAATGAAAATTATAGAAACTTATTTTTAATCTTTGGAATGGAAGAGGATTTACTTTAGAAATATCTTTGATTTCTTCATTAAATTTTAACACAGACTAAAGCAAGTTGTAAGAATTGTGGTAGAAAAGTTTATTCTTATTTAATTGAAACTGCCTTTGTTGCCATTATTAAATTGATCTGAACAAGCATCATAAGCTTAGTTGATTTATTTTAAATTATGAGCATGAGTCTTTTGGAGTTTTCAGAAAAAAGTAGCAATAGGAAGTAAAAACATTTGAATTGTAAGTTGAGACTATGACTTCCACAAAGTAATAAGCTATTAAAATTTCCCTCTGTTAGAATCATATGACTTTACTCAAAATTCTTTGTTAAAATTATTGTTTTTAATTAATTAAATTTTTTTAATTTATGTGTTTAAAAATTAATAATTTATGGAATACATTCGAAATTCAAGCAACTAATTTGAATTAAATTTATATTTTAGTCAATTTAATAGTAGTTAAATATATCAAATCTGGTAATCTTGGGGCTCACTCATTAGAGAATTAAAAATTAGCCTGACTTTATTTAATGCTTTTATTATATTATTACCGTCGTTTGTCGGAATTAAATCTAATTTAATTGGAGGACTTAGTTTATCGATTTTAAAGAGAAGAATTATAGTCAAGTTTAATTGCTCCAGAGATGCGATTAAAAGTACCTTCTATTATAAAATCCTTCTAAATTTTAGTTTTCCAATAAATAGCATTATATCATTAATTTGGATAAACTATACACTGCTTTAATTTGATAAAACTTATTTTTAATTTAATCCTTAAGAATTAAATAATTGCAACTTAAATTAATTTTATTACATTTTCATGAATAATACTTATTTTAAATTTCTCTAGATTGGGGAGAATTAATTTAATTTATTAATTATAGAAAAAAACCAAAAACAAACAAAAACATGCAAAAATATATAAAATTACTAATATGATTCGAATATTTTTCAAATTAAGTAAATTGATCAAATAATAAATTAATGACAAATACAATAATAATAGAATGAATAGATAATATAGATATAATAAAAAGTTTCATCTCCTTAATCTTCGTCTTCAACATCATTTTAAAATAATTTCTTGCCTCCTTGCTCCCCTCTCTGGGATTTCATAAAATATCTGTCCGTTAACTCCTCCAGTCTTACTATATAGGGCTTCTTAAAAAATTAAACATAACCTTTTTTAACTTAGATTTGAATTGTGTGCATAGTCATCTGTCTGATCTATTTTATTTTTGATTATTCTTAATTCATTATTTAAAAAATCACTATTATTAAAATATCGAAAATATCCACTTTAAATATATTTAAAAGATTTAACTGTTTTATTATAAATAATCACTTAAAAATTCATTTAATAAATTCAACTCAATTTTCAGAAAATTCTTAAACATATTTATAATGTTTTTAAAATAAGCAAGATTACAATTTTTGAGTTAATTTATAATATATTATATTAATATTTAATAAAATATATTTAAATTTCCATTTGAATTTTAATCTATAATTAAATTAATTTTGCATTCACTAATTTTATGGATTTGGTATTGTAGTTATTGATAAATTTTTTTAAAATAATTTATTTCATAATTTTTAAATGTAATTTGTAATAATTTAAAGTTCATTATCTAATTGATATTGTTTGACATAATCATAATAATTGAAATTTAATTAAACCTAAATATTTAATAATTAAAAGCATAGCTTAAATATTTTAATTCATCTAAACATATATTAAGAATATTTGTAACACAAACTTTAAATTATTAAAAATTAAATTTCATTTTATCACACATTATACTTACTTAAATTTATTTATATATTTTAAAGAACTCTATCAGTTTTTTATTTAATTAAAATATTACTATAAAATAGCTTAATTAATTTATTGATTATTAATTTCCAATTTGATTTATTCAAAAATTTAAACTTTTTATAAAATTTGTAATTTGAATTATTAATTAACGAGTGAATAAATGTTTAAATGTCATTAAAATTAAATCTCATTAGAATATCTTAAAATCAATTCCAAAACCCAAAACTCTTTCGGTAGTTTAGTTGATGAATATACACTTAGACCATTTTTATCAGATTTTTAATGGAATTTATGTAGAGTATATAGATTCAAACTAAATAATTTTTTAGAGTCAATCAAAATATATAATTCTAAAATACACAGATACTATAAATATATTACTTTCAAAACACTATTATAATTATCTTTAATAAATTTACTTTATTTTGATTTAATTATATATAAAATGGGCGCAAGTGATAAATAGTATATTTTTACTACTATCACCAATTTCAATTATATTTATAATTAATAATTCTAATTTTATTTGAATTTATTGAATATATTTTTTAATTTATGAAATTACTTTTTAACTAATATAGAATGTAATTTATTGACTGTTTTATAATTTTTTAAAATAATTTATTTTATATTTTGAAATATTTTAATTTTAAAGATTAGCTATTTTATAGTAAATTATTCATGTTTTATTTATGAATAAATAAACTTAATATAAATTAAAATTAAACTTCATTTCTATTAACACTTTAATTTGAATATGCTTAAACATCTTAATTAAAAATATAAATATAAATAATGGGTTCTAGCAGCAAAATAAATAAGTTTATATAATTCTATTAATATTAATCTATTAAAAATTATTAAATTTTATAGAAACTTGCTCTGGGGATATAATGTAACGAATCCTTACCAGGTCTATCTAGAACTCTCTCCACAACCTAGCCCCTAAGGACTAGGAAAGAGAACACTGTTGGACAACTGACAGTGAATCTTCAGAAGAACGTATGTTCATTGAAGACAGCTAAAAGTTAATTGTACATAACTAAAAAGACTCAAAGTCCAACTAAGACTCTTCATCGGATATGGACGATAGGTACTATTTAATACTAACTAAACAAAACACCCATATCATGAACTAAACTCTTGAGTGGTGCTAAAGGATAACACAACCTCACCACAACAAACTAAGCTACAAACAAGTCGTAATCGACGATAGATAGATCGAAGATTAACACAGAGATTTAAGCATCTCTGCTCAATACCACCTAGCTAAAACAACTAAACAAAACCTCAACCATCAATTAGAAGACGACTGGATCTCTGATGATGAAGAAGATGAGGATGAAGACAAGGAAGAAGCCTACTTAGCCTTCGAGAGAGGACAACTCATAAATGTTTGAAAAGATTCTACAGGAATCTCAAGCAGTCCCAAAAGAAGAATGCTTCAAAACACATTACCCGGAGACCCCTAAACTAAAACCCCATGTTGGACACTAGAGATAAACTTCAACACAACAATGGTACATACCTAATAGACTAAGCAATGATAACTCCAAAAAACTAACCCCAACAGTACAAACCATTCTATTTCAACTTTTACAAGGTAAACCCTCCTAAAATGGATTAGGAAGACGAACTAAAACCTTAGAATCCAACCCAACCTACAGTGCCAATCAACCTAACAAATATATTAGAGGAATCACTCCTATTGACCTCTAAGATATGCGAAAAATCACCCGAAATTCAGAATTAGGAAGAAATTTTGGTACTAAATAGCAATAACAAATAGGGGGTACTAAATATGGAGTAAAATGATACCAGAAATCCCATCAGAACAGAAACTGCCCAGAATCTGATCAAAGACTCAATAAAAGGTATAACTAACACACATATACTTATGTACTAGGGGATTAAACCGGACATTTTACTAGAAACCAATAGAGTCTAATAACTTCTTACATCAAGCAACATGATCTTAATCATACAACATGACATAAGATTTAAACTATTATAAAGACTCATTGACTCCAAGAAAATAAGAGCGGACCCATGATTCAAACAATTGGAGATTCAGCTCCTAAACTAACTTAGCTCCATTTACTAAGTATAGCTATAAATAAGAAGCATCTAAGAGAGAGTACTTCTCACCAACGAAAAACAATAAAGTTCCATAGAAAAATTCCAAATTGGTATATCTCTTCCAATATATAAGCAGCCATCCTTTCAAGTCAAAGTTAGACAGAGAAAGGAAAACAGAAAGAAAAAGAAATGGCTCCAGATGATGACAGAGAAGAAGAAATTTAAGAATTTTTAGTGAATTAGTTAATGTTTAAATTAACTATTACACTTGAACTTATAAAAGGGCTAGTCCCTTACATATATTAAACATATTTTTGATCGGGGGTCCCCAGAGACCTCAATGTGATCATATTATTATTATTATTAATATTAATGTATTAACTTATTTTAAATAGAGTAGATTTCTATTAAATATTTTATAAAATGTTTTAGGTATTTATATTATATATTTCTTGATATTTAAGCATTTGTATATTCAAATTTTTTTTCATTATTTTAACTGAGTGCATATGCTAGGATTATTTTATAACAGTACGCATATCGATATACTTATTAATTTCCGTTGAAGACTAGTAACCAACACAATCCTATTCTTAATTAAACATTTATGGCAATGTAATGTGTAATTTTTTGAACTGTTAGATTTCACTGTTAATAAAAATTGATTTTAAAGAAGAGTCAGCTTATCTTAAGCCTATTAGACCACTTATGGATATTTTGAAAGAGAGAAGACTAGTGAGATGGCAATATTAAGTGGATATCTTGGCTTTGGAAGAGATATTAATTTACAATGATTTACCAAGAGAAAAATGCTAAAGCTGTAAAGTAAGAAAAATTAAAGCAGAGAATAAAATTGTATTCAGATAATATAAATATAAAAAATAAATTGAATGATAACAGAATTTTTAGCGAATAACAAGGTAATATGAGATATTAAGTTAAGAAAGTTGGTCATGATGATAAGTTACTTTTTTAATGAATATAAAAAATTAAGCTCCTAACACACACTTGAGTTTACTTTAAATAAAAACTATAATTCCTTATATAAACTTTATTAATACCTTAACAATGAGATCGCTAATAATCTAATAACAAAAAACGTCTAGAGGGTTTTGAAGATTCTTATTTCCAGGGGTCTTCAAATAAGATCACATAACAAATCTTGAACCAAGTAAGATAAAATTTTAAAAATATTAAGGCAATGATCCCTAACTTGTGTGTAGAATCTGCTATGAAAAATTCACAAACAATCGCATTTAGTCCATCAGGAAATCAAATATTTATATATTATATTGAGATTGGTAACATTATAATTAATAAAAAAGTAAACTAATTTTATCATAACTTATTTAAACAACAAATTAGATTGAGAAATTTTGTTTTCTTTATTTTTATGACTAATAAAGCTCTATTAATCTTATTATTTTGTAGAAAGATTTATAGTGTAATTAAAGGAATTTAAATTATTACTAGTAAAAATACTAAATTAAAGATTTTAAAATTTAACAACCATCTGACAAAATAAAAATATTATTTAATTCTACTAAAATTTATCCAATCATTATAATAAAGAATGATATAAACTTGATTAATTAAAAACTTGAACTCTTTAGCAAATTTTTAAATTTTATGATAAATTAAATAGCAAATCGAAACCAATTTAAAGATAATTAAGCATTGATGTATCTTACTAGATTAGTTAACTTTTTAAATCTATTTCAATTAATTTTAAGGAATAGTGGGTAGATTCCCTATTAGCGTTTAAAATATTTATTTGGGATTTATTTAACAAAACAAAGAAAGTAAGTAAAATATAATCAAGTCGAATCATTCGTATTACAAACAAACAATAATTTAATTGAAAAGAGTTATCTGTCTTTATTGATACAGTGTAGTATTTTCAAAATTAGAGAAATTATTATTAAAAAAATTCATCAATAACTAAATTACCAAATCCATAAAATTAGTGAATGCAAAATCAATTCAATTATAGATTTAAATTTAAATATATTTTATTAAATATTAATATAATATATTATAAATTAACTCAAAAATTGTAATCTTGCTTATTTTAAAAACATTATAAATATGTGTTCTGACAGAGACCCCCCTCCCCCACTCAATCGAGACCTCCCCCTCCACCCCTGAAACCGAGAATCCCCTTTTATTATAGTTTTTTTTTTATGAATTTATTTTTCACTCAGAATAAATTCTTGCCCTTCGGGCAGATATTATTATTAAAAATATATTTTGATAAGTTCCACTATGTCCGTATACTCTTGTTTAGAACATACTCCCATAGGGAAATATTTCTAATAAGGTTTAATTTTGACTATCATGATTAATAATATGATTTAATTGATAGACATAAATTTGAATTAAAGATTTTTTATTACTTAAATCACTTACACTCTACTATAGAGTAAAAATTAATATAAAAAGATTTTTCATATTATTTTTAACTTCATTTAAATATAAAAACTTTTATTATTATTACTTATTTAGTTAATTACTATTAAAATCTTATTTTATTCATATGAATATTTGGGGGGGAAGTTTCCTGTCCACAACATTAAATTTTATGTTTTTGCAATAAATTTAATAGAAACAAATTAATTTCAATTTCAATAACCATAACCATGTACTATACATCATTAATTATTATATAATTTTCAAGGTACATAATTATTCGTTATCAAATTATATATTATTGACAAGGCTAAAATAAGTGTTTTTTTTAAATAATTAATGTAATTTTCATTAAATTTTAAATTGATTATCAAGGTAGAAATGATATTTGAAGCTAAATTTTTTTAAAAAAACTACATAATAATAGATGATAAAGATTCTTTGAAAATTATAAAAATTGCATATTTTTATGTACGGGGCAGGAAACTACCTTTTTGGGGGCAGGAAACTTCCCCCCTTAGGTGCATATAAAATTTTGGGGCAGGAAACTTCCCCCCCCAAATATTTAAATGGTAATTCTAAACATAAAAAATTGTCTTTAATTTTTCAATAAACTCAGCTTAAGAAATAAGATTTTAATAGTAATTAACTAAATAATTAATAATAATAAAAGTTTTTATATTTAAATGAAGTTAAAAATAATAGGAAAAATTTTTATATTAATTTTTACTATATAGTAGAGTGTAAGTGATTTAAGTTATAAAAAATCTTGAATTCAAATTTATGTCTATCAATTAATTCATATTATTAATCATGATAGTCAAAATTAAACCTTATTAGAAATATTTCCCTATGGGAGTATGTTCTAAACAAAAATCGAAGGACGTAGAGTAACTTATCAAAATATATTTTTAATAATATTGCTAAAATAGATAAAAATAGGAAATTGTATAAATTAATCAAAAATTCATTTTATTAAATTAATTTTAACCAACTTTACATTTCGTTTGTATTTTAACACTTATAGTAAGTATTTGTTGATTTTGAGAATTTAAAGCAGTACTGCTAGATCAAATAACAGAATTCTCAAATTTGTTGACTAAATTCTTATCTTGGTAACTATTAGTAGTTTTTACTGTCCAACTTATAAAATGATTGGCAGTCATTGAAATCTATGACCAAATTCTCATGATTTAGAGTGCAATCTCCACAAATGATCATTATCTCGTTGCTTGATGATTGCCAGTTGAAATTTAGGACCCGATCGTATTATCCATGTTTAAAAACCCCCAGCTCAGCAACTTTCAAGTCCTGCTCGACTGTTTGAGCACCAATTTCGACACTTTTAGTGGAGGAGGAGCCAAAATGACTATATGAATGAGCGAAAATGAGAGAGGTTTTTGGATTTTTGGTTTGATTAGTTAAAATTAAAACTTAAAAGTGTGATATGTAATAAGGGGCTTTTAATCAATAAATTTGACGATTCAAGTGCAGTTTATGGTTATATTGTTGCTTCAATAGCTCCTGCACCCCAACTCATCGTCTTTCATATCAATCTCACACAAATCCATGCTTGATGGTGCTGCACCACTTCTTCACGCTGAAAGCCCAGAGCTTGTTGACGTCTGTCTTGGTCATTGCCTTCAGAATCTGCGAAACCCGCTTCACCAGGTGGATCCTATGAAAAGTTAGGCCCAAAATACTTACTTGCTGTCTGCTTGCTCCTAGCGGAGGTGCCTCTTGATGTATGAGAACAACTGCTCGATGGGGTTAAGCCAGGGTGAGTACTCTGCATTGAAGAGGACAGTGACCTTGAACTTCCTAGCAGTCTCCAGCACCTCTGAATACTTGTGAATGACTGCATTGTCCATGAGCAGCACGATCTTCTTATGGGCGAGATCCTTGTCTGTGCGCAGCTGGCGCAGGGTGTGATAGAGGAAATTCTCGAACAGCACAGCATCGAAGGCCCCCTCAATGATTTGGCTAGAGATCAGCTGGTCCTTGGTGATGGCTGTCACAAAGCTCATCGAAAATTGCTATCTCTTAGTGGATTCCTTGGTGATTGAGAGATTTCGAGCCAAGACCCCGTAAGACCCCAACCGCTGGTTGACTTGCTGCTTCGAGACTGCGATGGGAGTATAAGTGAATGATGGTAAGGCATCAATTGCATCGACTACAGCTTGGGTTGCTTGATTACTCCCCTTAATGGACCTAGGAAACTTAGAATCATCTATAAAAGTGCCAAAATCCATAGAATTTGCTTACCTTCCTATCGATTCTCTGTGATTTCGCTGCTGCTTTGAGGCCTGCTGGACAGCTGCAAGCGTCGGGGAGTGATGCATGCCATATTTTCATTGCCATTCGCGCTCAATACCTCGCTGCCCTTGCGTTGAGTTGATTATAGTATGAGACTGGCCAGGTTCTGGACAATGGAGTGAGAACAGAAGCAGATTTGAGAGGGGTTTATGGTTAGCTGCTTGATTTCTTGGAGGAGCTCTATATTCTGATCGCGCTGAAGCGCTTCTGCAGGGAGGTCTATTGAGCACTGCCCTCTGGGGCTTCTAGGATAGGTGACAGCTGAGTATACTGGTATTTATCGCTGCATTTGACAGGGGTGCCAGCGATGCTTTACTCCTTAACATCAAAAATATGCTGTCTCTAGGCGGAAGATTTCCTCCGTAACTTTGGAAAGATCGATTTCGAGTTTGGCCTTGAAATTTTTGTGGAAAAATTCCAGATCCAGCCACTATTCGTACAGAATTGACAATTTAGTCTTCTTAACCTACTATAGAACCCTTACCATAAGAATTGACATCTCTCGAGCTGCTGATGACGCTGTATTCAAATAGTCAAGCAAAAACAGCAATACTTACCCAGAGGTTCCCAGAATTGCTTGGGTCTCAGAATTTCAGCTTTCAGGTCACTTTCATCTTGAATTGAAACTTGGTCTTTCAAAAATGGGGTGTTCGGGGTCTTCATTTTATCATACTTTCTGGCCCCATTGATTATAGATGCGTTCGACTCGATGTTAGAGTAGCCAACCAGCATCTCGCCATACTGGATGACATCGTCGGTGACGAGAACCTCGGTCTTACCAACAGCAGGGGCCAGAGAGGAGTCAACTTATTGGTTTTCCTTGTGAAGGGCAGCTGAATTGAAACTCCATTGCTTTGTAGGCATGTAATCGCTCCTGAAATTGGATTCATCCACTGATATGATCACTGCATCTTCCAAGAATAGCTGCGCGAGCAGTCTTGACACCCAAAGCCTCTTCTAGTTGAAGGATGGGTCTCTATACTTCGCATTGGCGTTCTGGGCTTTGCCAAATCGTAAATGGAAACTTTCCTTGAGTACCTTTAATAGCGTAGCAACGCTGGGCACTGTTAGGTTCTTATATTCTTAGTCCTTACTCTGCAATTCAAGCAAGTTATGATGCAGGCGCCAGCCAGTGATTCTTGTAGATGCCTTGCTGTTCAAGTATAATAGCAATCGCCTTCAGCAACAGCAGGTTGCTCCGCGTATTCTTCCTCCCATTCTTGAGCTTTTGTTTTGGATTCAGCACTCTGTGCTCCACCTCATACTTGAACTTCTCGATTGCTTTGTATACAAATCGTCGATCCACACCCATCTCAAGTGCTAAATCCTTGGGTTTCATGCCCTCCACCTTGTATTGTTAAACCACTTAGATTTTCTTTAGCGCCAGCTTCGCATCTCGGCGTTTCAGGTAAGGATTCTTGGAGGATCCATTCATTGGTTAATGGTTTGAGTAGTCACGATTTGATAAATCGAAAACCCCACCCTGCTCTTTCATGAAGTCTTGCAGGCCTTACCACAGCTCATCGTTCTACTTTATCTGCAGGTTCTTATGCATTACATTAGAGTTTCTCTACCCTGTTTACTGTTATGGCTTTCTAATCATTCGAAGGTACTGCTCAAGGCCATAACAAAGCTAGTCATCAGTTGCCAAACTTGAAATATCGACTAACGATGATACTGCTCACTCAACATTCTCCAATGGCAGTCGTATGATTTGTCTACCCAGAATGCCCATCGTTGATGGCGGCACCTACCCATTGTTAAGGAGAGTACCTGAGGTGTAAGTTAGCTTCACTGGTTTAGGAATTGAGGGGAAGTTGGTGGCCAGCACGACAGATGTCCACTTGAGTATAGTCTTCTACTATGGCTTCAGCGCACTCTGCTTGATTTCCTCTAACTCTTGATTTGCAGAGAAACCCAAAGTTCAGAATCGACTGCGATGAAAAACTGTGTTGAGAGTGAGAATTAATAGACTATTCATCACTTCTAATATACTACGACAGCTATTCCATGTAAGGAGGGGTTTTGGGGTTTTGAAATAAATTAAAATAGAAATATAAATATAAGTATGCAATATTAAAATCAGCAGTGTATAGTAATGATTGCTGTTGATAGAGGTATGAATTATATGTGATTAATTATTTAACATGCTGAATTTAAACTTCAATATAACGAATTCACCTAAACTCACTCTCATTCGTAAATCCACTCCTCTTTATCACCCCTTACAATCAAGTAGGCAGTTGCATGCTCGAAGCAGTGAGATCCTGTCACTGTTCCCATGTTGAGGGCTTTCTTCATTCTTGCCAATCTGAGTTACAGGTGGGGTGATAGCAAATTCTAAGGTTGAGTCTTGCGCTGGCTAGTTCTCTTCGATACTTGACTCTTTAGATACTGTATAGTACCCTTGTGGATTTTAGTGTTCGGGTGAAGGAGGTGGCATATCAAAATCTCATACCTCTTTGCAATAGATAGTAGTTCCTCGCCTTTGCTGGTCCTGATGTGAAAGGCTCTAAGGGACTTGTTTTCATTTAACCACTGCTTGAGATAGGTAATGAGGCATTGATGCTGGAACGATGTGACTTGTAAGAGAAACTCATGAAATGATTAGCAAGCCTTTGAAACACCATCGCCATGTACCATCCTTGCTCAAACAAACTCTTGGCATTCTGACTTTACTTTGATGATGGTTGGTAGGGTAGTTGGCCCTTGCGGGGTCTCTCTTTATAGGTGCCAGGCCTCCAGCTTATATGTGTTTTTGAATGAATGAAATTAAACTTGGAGCAGCCTAAGAAATCAAAGATATCGATGTCGATTTTCTCATTGGTCCTTAAATTTTCAAGAGCATCTGCACAGTTTGGATTGGACTCGTCAAGATAGGCAGCGAATGTATTGTTGACACACCTAACCATTTGGCTGTTGAGGTAAGACTCAAAAATAGAACGTTTAGTCTCTTGCATCAGCCCAATAACTTTGGGGTTCACGAATTCTATCGTAAATAAGAATAGAGATATATATCTTACTTAGAGACTGTTCCTTGATTCTAGTATTTAATATATTAAGCATGGCTTGAGAGTATACTAAAGATTTTAGATAATATATTTGCTCTGGATAAAGTTATATGTCAAGTGTAAGGTATTCGAAATACACACCTTCAAGAATCTCACCTCTGGCGAGCAGCTGGTGTTGCATGCAGACCTAAATTATTGAATATCGAATATAATTACTGGCTTTGCTGGAATTGGAACATTCTATAATGGTTTGAGCGTGCTAAGAATTTTTCAGTGAGGCTTCACCTTAAGTTGCAGCTGCTTAAACTCCTATGCCTTCTCTGGGAAGTTAAAGAAATCACTCTTATCAGGCGCTTGAGTCTATGGCACTATTTTAGCTGATATCACACTTTAGACTTTCATTTCTATTGGTGTCTATACCTCCAAGATTTACAAAAGCTCTTGATTTTGAGTGCGATCTTGAGCGAATGCCTGTTCTAGCTTCTCTTCTTCAAGCTCAAGATTTACTGCATGTTAAAAAGCAATGTGCTTCTTAAGGGTTCTCTTTAGTAGAACTTTTCCACATATTCCACACTGTGCTTGTTAGGATTGGCTCGCAGCGTTGATATACCTGGCATTGGAATTGAATTAAATATTCTTACTTTTATGATACCGAACTTTGCCATCCAACCTTCTACTTGCTCTGGAGGTAAGGAATCATATACTAATTTAACTTTAAATTATATATATTAGGGACATACATTAATAATTGCTTGCATACTCTGACACGACTGTTGCTATTCCAGTATTTGGCAGATTCGAATGATAGCTCTAAATATAATGGTCAAACAGTAATGTGAAATGTTGTGGCTCATAAATATAACAGGTATGTCTTGCATCAGGTTTAAAGATGTAGTGCGCATACGTTGATTTGACTAATCTAATAGGTAACGCGTACATACTTTACCTGCTTTTATAGATTTATAGATGGCATTAAAGTCAACTGGTGCAAATGCTTAGGCCTCCATTGATGCAGAGGTGATGAACACGATTAGAATGAAAATTTCAACAAATTAGGGGCATAATTAGTTTAGTTTAAGTTTGATTTTGATTAATTATAAAATTATAACTATAACATTAAAAACTTATTATATTTTACTCTTTTTATAAATCCTCCTGCTCCAACACCTCACCTCACTCTCTAATTTAGCTTATTTTAACGTTTACGAGTATTCTCGATACTTAAACATCAAAATTGCTGGAGCAATTGAATTAATTCAAGATTTTAGAGTGATAAATTTTGTAAAGTAAAAATTCTATAAACCAACCATCAGATCGGTAGGTTGAGACCCCTAATTTCTGATCTGGCCTTAAGACCAAACGACCCCTCCTCATTTCCCTCGGATGCATCTTGGAGTTCGACTCGACCTCTCAGATCACTCCCAAATCTATTTCTAAAAATCAGGAAGATGGTTTGCAACATTACTAATACCATTTGCCTAAGAAAAAGTGGTCGGAACCGCGGATTTAGAGGAGTGGTTATTATAATATTATCGGCTATAACAAAAACTACTAGTAGTACCCCTTACAGATTATAGAGTATGACTTATATGATTTTACAAAAATTATTTTCCAATCTCCTCCCCATCCCACCATCCCAACCCAAACATCGCTAATACACTCTAGATCGACGAGATAGAAGGAAAGAAGCCGATTGGTGATAGGAGTGGCTATATCCCATCTTGAAATGTCAGTGAGGTCTTAACGGCCATTTTGGCCTTCAAATTTTCAAAAAAGTGCCTCCTCCTCACCCCTTGAGTCCAGCCCAGCTCTACCCCATGAGATCTCTATGGTGGCTAATTGATCATAAGCATTGATTATAGTGTTTATTACTAATAACAAGTAACTATAGGGCAGTTCAAGCAATAGGGGAGGTGGTAGGCTTCAAATACCAGGCAAATGGGTGCTTATTTGGACTTATTTGGCCTTAAGACCTAAAATACGGAACTTTTCCGGAACAGCACTTTGGCTTGGCTAACTTTATGACCCCTCCAACCTGAATTTCGGAAATTTTGTTAGGATAACTAGGTATTGGTGCTGTTGATAAGAAAATAACATTAGTAAATGGTAGAGATGATAGGTTATGCTTAGAGGGCAGTAGACCAGCCCAAAAGTAGGGCTTTGGCTTGGATTTTAAGGTTAAAGTGAAGATTATTACTTAAAATTAATACTATAACTATTCAAACATGCCTCGCTAAGGCTCGATTGCTTTCAAGCAACCCTTCCCCAGTGCAATAAACACCAGAGATTGGCTGCTCTGGCTAGAGGACCTCTCGACAGATAAATATAGTTGTCAGAGTCAGGTCATAGCCACTCAAAAACCCTAAAGACTTAAACTATGAAGTAAACAAACAACTATATCACTGTGAGCCAGGTATAAACCTAGCCACCACTTAGCTTGGGCAAGAAGAAACGAAGTTTAAAACTAACAAACAAGCAACACAAGAAGTAACCCGTAACACGTGAGCTGCTGAAGAGATCTCACCTGCTGATGACCTATAGTAGTAGAAGAAGTTAAGAATATGAATAGTACTTACCAATCCCTGGAACTTTTCCTTTACTTTAAGTAAAAGTTGCTTTTAAGTTAGGTAAACTCAGACCAGCCTTTAAGTTCCACCCCAAAACTTTAAGTACAAGTACACGTACCAGCAACAGCCCTGCAAAGCCCTCGGCGAGGATACAGCCTGAGAGGTCTTACGCCACTTCGGCCTTCAGGGTATGTACCCCAGCCCTTGAAGTGAGAGTCTCTTACAGAGCTTAGGATTGCTGAGTTTTTAAGTCAAGTTTACTTGAAGTCAAACTTTTGTCAAAGTAAGTCAAAATTTCTATAAGTAGAGCCAAAATATTGAAAATTGCTCAAGGAGCTAAAACTACAAAGTAAAGTAACAAAAACTTTAAACTAAGCTACAAATAGCAGCAGTTAGAGCTAGCAGTAGCTAGATTTTAAGAAAATCATTCAACCATCGGTTGCTCCAACTTTCTAAAAAATAATTATATAGGCTTAGCCTCCGAAAATTCGCGAAAATTCCGAATATTTGCTGAATAATTTTACTAAAGTAAAGTTAGAATTAATTATTGTTATAATAATTAAAATTTTTGGTTTGATTTTCTTAGATCATTATTATTTTGTGGTGGCCACCACTATTGTCTTTATACTTTATTGTTAACCTTTTAGATTTGAACAGCAGATGACAGCAGATGATGGAGTAGAACAGCAGCAGATTCAATTGAAAACCAAAGTAAGTAATTTTCCAAAAATCTTTTTAATAATCATTATTATCTTGTTTTAATTTCTTTTAGATTCATCATCATGAGGAGATCAGCAGCTTGAGACAGCATAACAGCAGATGCAAGAATCATAAATAAGGTAAGTATTAGTCCAATTTTTTCTATTACTAATTTTTACTTCTTAAAGTTTTAATTTC
>ARYC01002578.1:0-89686 GCA_000711775.1 Oxytricha trifallax
ATGAAAGTGTTGAATGTAAACACAGCCTCGTCAGTATGAATAAACTTAATATTATTCTATTAGGCTCTTCTCCATTTAATTATAAATATAATTTAAGTTGTTGTTGTAAAATGGCAGAGTGAAATCAACTACTCTCTTGATACGATTCACACCTTTGTAAGAGATACCGTTTCGTTTATAAATGTTTGCAACAGATTATGCAGAGATCTTCAACTCAGGGAACTGGCGGTGAAATATAATAGCTCGTTAGTCGAGAGATAAGTGAGCCCAATACTTCAAAGTTGTTTCATTAATGAGATAGTCAATATGCTTCTAAAGAAACTTTGACTTCCTCTTAGGCTAAGAATTAAGCTATTATTGCTTTAATTACACAGCTTTCAAGCAGTGAGAGCGAACAGTTGATGGGCTTCGCTTTAAGAGCAGTGCAATAGACTTATAGTTCAGTACAGGTTTTACTTATTCACTATACATATCACATCCATAACGCAGTTTAAACACTAAATCTATATACTATTCATCATAAATTGACCCCAAAAGCTTGCTATTTTTGTCTCGCATTTAATTAATAACCCCTACCCATAACAAATCCCCTACAAATCAAAGCACTTATAAACCTCATTAAGGGGTTTTGGGGTTTTGATTGTAACAAACATCATCTCTAATTCAAATGGATACAATTCTAAAATGGACACAAACTCCGGACATAATTCCAAAGGCAGAGTTCAACCTCATCACTTATCTATCACTTTGACGAAGATATACTACCTTTTCCATCACAGTACAACTTTTTGATTATGAGGGGGTCCGAAAAAGAGGATTTCGGGGTTTTCTCTCTTGGGTGAAGAGATATTAAAAAATATAGAATTATGTTTTGATAGAAAATTCTATAAGCTAAGTAGAATATTTATATGAAAATTTATAGACATTAGATTAGAGAGTTATTGAAGTCAAAAGTCAAAGAATCGAAATTTTACTTTTCCCTCAATAACTTCCTTCAGTGTGAGATTCATGGAAGATGAGTAGGGTAGAAGTTGTAGCCCATACCCTAAGCTATCGAATGGTGCACTTATTCCAATACAAATTCCTTTAGGATACAGAGAAAAATTGAAAATAAGGTCAAAAATTTTCGAAAATGTTTAGAAATATTGAAATTGATTTTCTCGCTAGGCAAATTAGATGGTGAAAACTAAAATCAAATCTTAAGTAGAATATATCATGAAGAACATTTCTTCTCCTATAGTCAAACCAGAAGCTAATTACATTAGAGAGATAAATCGAAAAAAATCAGAAATGTAAAATAAAGTCTGAAAACTTAAATATAAGAAACATCACTCATTTAAATTTTGAGGCAACGAATTTAAGATATTTATGAACAGCATATTATGATCTATCATTTATCATCTAAAAGTATTATAATATCAATTCACTGATTAGAGATAATCCCTAAAGCCCTCTGGATAATATTTGGATAATTTAAAACCCAATTTCAGAAATTTGATTTTCGGAATATTATCCAGAGGGGTTTAGGGATTATCTCTGATCAGTGAATTCATATTATATTACTTTTAGATGATAAATGATAAATCATAATATGCTCTTCATAAATATCTTAAATTCTTTGCCTCAAAATTTATATGAGTGATGTTTATTATATTTAAGTTTTCAGACTTTATGTTACATTTCTGATTTTTTTCGATTTATCTCTCTAATGTATTTAAGATTTGATTTTAGTTTTTCATCATCTAATTTGCCAAGCGAGAAAAATCAATTTCAATATTTCTAAACATTTTCGAAAGTTTTTGACCATATTTTCAATTTATCTCTGTATCCTAAAGGAATTTGTAATGGAATATATGGCAATAAAAATAAAAATAAGAAACATAGAATGGGTATGCTAAACGCATCAGACCGAGATCTGATCTACACCCTAGCCGAGAATAAAAAATTCACTAGGCTATCCTACCTAACAACAAAGATCATCAGAAACAACAAAGATCAATGGGGACTTAACATCCTAGAAGCTATAACTTTTATCATCAAGAGAATCATCAGGAAAGGACACGAACACATTAACCAGTACTAAATAGAGTTAAACAAACTATAGTACCTACCTGAAAATGAAGACTCGAACCACCAACTATGGATCACACAAACCTACCAACTACTCAGACTTCTAAGAGTTAACAACAAGTTTATAAAACCACAAACGGAACAAACATAAACCATAGCACTCAAAGAATCTGAGAATTCACCGGCCCCTAGCCCACAGCCAACAACAAAAAAGATAGTACAAGAATACAGAAACTTCTTAGCTCCAAAAATGGAAGACACCCACCTTGATTTAAGCAGCGAACCTCACTACCCTCGAAGAAATTTCTCATTCAAAGCCCCAAAAAGATAGAAAAGAAAATCATCTATGAAGATGATGATAACTCTAACTGGAGCGACGAGAACAAGCAAATCTACAGCTATAAATCCTACAGTGAATACTCAGTAGAACAAACTCTCCTTGGCTCAGAAAACTAACTTAAGACTCCACCACCAGAAGGGACTAGAGAATACTATAAGGACCTACTTAATTTAAGTGATGACTCAATTGACGATTTAATCAAAAAACGGTGACGCACTTAAAATAAATTAGTACTAAATAGCAAATAATTAATTAATAGTTTAGAATCCAACTATTAATTAATAATAATTAATTATAAAAGATGACCTACTATATATGTAATAGCTAATATCCAGACCAGATCTCTAAGACAGATAAGACAATAGAGAAGCTTGCATCTCAATCTGGACCTAAGCTTCAAACACAAAGATCTTCAAGATCATACACCAGTTTGCAAAAGCACAACTAGTCTTTCCGGCATTAGATCACGCGTCATCCAGAGAGATCTATGCCAAATCAGACCAGGAACTGACAAAGGAGATCCAAACCAAAATAGGGATAGGCCCCTCTCAAGACACAGTAAAAATGATTAGACTTTTTTTCACTAATCATAATAAAAAACAGAATGGCAAATGCAGGATGCTGCATCATGTTCCACTACTAATCAGAAGAATTTACCAACAAAGTAAAAATACACATTAAATTCCTTCAAAAACATGCCTACTTCATAAAGTCAGACATCATATAACTCCTTAATACAAGGCTTTAGAAACAAATAGCCCTTAAAGAAATCAGCTTCTCGCTCAGAATCTAAGCACTAGACAACAAACTTAGATTCAAAAAATCAGATGAAAACATCTAGATTCTCAACTCAAAGAAAAACACAAAAAAGAAAAGCAACAGACCAAACAAGAGAAAAAACAACAACAGAAAGAAGACAGGAAATAACAGAAAAGGAAGAAGATGAAAACTTAGTATACCTTGAACAGAATGTTCTAAACTTAAATTTATAAAAGGGCTAGTCCCATACATAATGATAACCACTATATTTATCCGGGGTGCCTTGAGCCCCCGATGTGGATTAATTATTATTATTATTATTATATTATTATTGGAATATATGCACCATTCGATAGATTAGGGTATGGGCTACAATTTCTATCCAGTCATCATCCATGAATCTCACACTGAAGGAAGTTATTGAGGGAAAAGTAAAATTTCGATTCTTTGACTTATGACTTCAATAACTCGCTAATCTAATGTCTATTAATTTTCATATAAATATCTACTTAGCTTATAGAATTGTCGATCAAACATAATTCTATATTTTCAATATCTCTTCACCAAAGAGAGAAAACCCCGAAATCCTCTTTTTCGGACCCCTCAAAATCAAAAAGTTGCACTGTGATGGAAAAGGGAGTATATCTTCGTCAAAGTGATAGATAAGTGATGAGGTTGAACTCTGCCTTTGGAATTATGTCCGGAATTTGTGTCCATTTTAGAATTGTATCCATTTGAATTAGAGATGATGTTTGTTACAAATCAAAACCCCAAAACCCCTTAATGAGGTTTATAAGTGCTTTGATTTGTAGGGAATTTGTTAGGTGTTGGGGTTATTAATAGATTTTAATGTGAAATTTATAGTAAATTTATTTAATTTATCACTCAAAATGCACTTTTTGATCATGTGGGAGAGGTCTGAAGTTTATCTTACTTAACCACAACTCTCTCTGCTCTATTGATATGTCTGATCTTGAGTTTGGTTTAATTATTATTGACTCTGCCAACTGTTTCATTGATTGAGATACTCTTGTTTTGTCAATAAATTGCTTTATTCTTTGGTTAGCATCCTTCTCGCATCTTGTAGAGTAGTATTCATTGCGAGGCATATCGCACTCTATTATTATTGCTGCTAAAGCCCACACATCCCACTAAAAGTCTCCATCTCTCCAGTCTTCTCTTTCTGGACAGTACCCTTGCGTCCCCATTACAGTTCCAAGCCTTGATACTTCCACTCTTTAGGCTCTGATGAAATCAATTATTGATACTATTACAGGTGAGAAGTTTATCATTATATTTTCTGGCTTCAAATCTCTGTGAACAAACCCTAACTTATGAAGCTCTTTAATACCTTATACGGTCTGAGTTCCTATTGCCAAGTTACTTATGATTCCTTTGATCAGTTATGAAATCTCTAAGGGTCATTTCATAGAGTGGAAGTCTGAAAGCAACATGATACTTGACAAGGAGAACAGCATCTAGCTTGATTAAGTAACTACACTCTTTAAACTTTGCTTGAGTGAGAACTTAATACTCATTTGTAAACTCCATCTAATATTTATCATCACTTAAGAGATAGTTGAAGGGATACACCTTGTATGCGTATTGATGATCATCGATAACTTTCATATAAAAGGAGTCTTCTAATATTAGGTAGCTTTAAAGAGAAGTATCTAGGTCAATTTAAGCAAGAACCGGTATTTTCTTGTATTGAATTTGATCATAATTTTTGTTATTTCAGAGGTCAGTTGGTTGCGTGCCTTCCTAACGTACTCTAACCCTCTTGCTTATTCAGGCACTACGACCTTAGAATATTCCCTCGCTTTTCTTTTGTTGAGAAGCTTCAGCTCAACTTCATGATTCTCAACCTCTATATCTTACTTGTGAGCTTTTAATAGATGCTTCTTCAAGTCTCTTGTATGAGAGTATTGCTTGTGGCATTCAAAGCATTCATACTTTCCATCTATTTTATCATGCTTTAAGTATACAGTAGGCTTGGCTTCTCTATGCTCTTTCTTATGTCTGTACCAGCTTGATTATGAGCAAAATCTCTCTCACATAGCTCACAAAAATAGACTTAAGCTTCTTCAGTTTGTATAGGAATTTCATTCTACCTTTCTCCTCCTCTCTGTCTCCCACACACTTATTTGCCATTTATTATCTATTATTAATTTCTATTTTAATAACAGAGACCTCAAGTGATAGCTCTGGTAGTTCCTTATAAGAGTTCATCTCACAGCTATCACACTTTTTATTGACGCCAAAGGTAAGTCTCAATTAGTTTGATGGAAGTGCTGTTGTTTTTCTTAAAATGTTAGCACTCATATTTAAATTTGAATTTAAAATTATAAAACTGCCTCTATAACTGAGAGCTTATATGAGAGCTTTGCAAGCCAACAAGTTTCAAGGGAAGTTCTTAAAGTATGAGAGAAGAATTATGAGTGTTAAGAGACGATCCAGTTCTACATATGGGTGAGGAAGAAACCATTTTTACTTTCAATAATAAAGTGATTATAGTACGTACCGATTTAGGAGGTGCACCTAATTAAGTACGTACTGCTTTAGGAGGTATTTTGTGATTTTATGATTAAAATTAGGGTGCTCCTAATTAAGTACTAGCTTTAATTAATGCTCCTAATTAAGTACTCGCATTTTAGGAGTTGCTCCTAATTAAGTACGTACCAATTTAAATTAAAAAATATGGAACTATAACAGTAGAATTTGATATCAATCTCTCAAGTTGAAACCAGTTCTCAAAACCTTCTCCATATCCTTCTTAGAGGTTGACCTCCTATAGGATGCCCATATTTAATAGTAAGTTTTACAGAGGTATATAATTGAAAACAATAAACATAAATTTGAATATCATTTCTTAGATCTGTAAACAAGATGGAGTCAATGAATGATGTAATGAAAAGAGTGCAAGCACAAGAATTGATTCAGAGATTTAGAAGCAAGGAGGATTTGCACCGCTACCTGGTGCAGCAAGGTAATGAACTCATAGTAACTCATCTTGATTATGTAGTTGGTTTGTTCTTGCCAACGATGGAAGGTACCAAAATTTCATTTCTAAGGGCGATACTCTGCGAAGAGAAGAAAGCATTGAAAACTTAAGATGTAAAGTTTGCAGAGATTCCAAACTATCCAGAAATCTCAGCGACTAACTTATATGATAATGCTATGAATGACCCAGAGGTTTTCGCTGTACCTGCCTACTAAGAAGCAGTTGTCAAATAAACTACCTGAAAGAAACTATTTCTTTGGCATACTTGCAACAATTAAAGGTGATTACTTGAAAGAAATTATTCAAGAATCTCATAAGAAAAGGTACAGCATCTCTTCAGAAGATAAGGACAAACAAGGGATCAAGATAAGTGAGAGCTGGCTATCAGAGCTGCAGAAGCACCCTTATATTTCAAGTAAGATTTGTAGGCTTAACTCTTTAGAAAAATCTGGTACTGGCATCTTCTTGATGAAGGAATAGAGCAAGCTTCACAGAGAGCGAAAGTCGCAGACAAAGTATGAAGTTAGCAAGAGACTTTATTCAAATATTTAGCCTCCAGAGTCAATGAACATAGATGCTGGAGCTGGCAGCAAGAGAAGAAACTTAGGAGGAGGGAAGCAAGAAGTAGAAGGAAAAGAAAGAGAAGCCAGCTCCCTCTAAAGAATTTTAAATGTGACTTATATATTCATTAACTTAACTACAAAACTTATTTATATACATTCACTCTCCCTTCTTTAGCACACTTTTAAGCCAACAAATTATCTACTCTCTTCGCTGAGCTTTTAATAAAGTCTACTGTATCGATAGGTAGGTCATGCATCAAGTGATATAGCAGCAGTTTCTTGTAATGACCTTTTAATATTCCCCAGTAGAACTCAATTCCATTAAACTATGGACTGTAAGGTACGTTGAACACTGGCGTTATTCTAAGTTGTTCATAACTCTTCCTTGTTTCTTTGGTCTTATGAACAGAAAGATTATCAACGAATAGTATAATCTCTTATTCAGGGTACTTCTCTCTCAGCTGTTCTAAGAACTTTATATACTACTCTGTCTTAATAGAGCGAGGATGAATAAGATAAGTTTCTAAACCAGCATCCTCGCTAATTCCTCCAAGAATTGCCATTGTTTATACCTTGACTTTCTAGTCATATACTTCTATGTTGCTATGCCTCTTATACCAAGACTTCTAGATGAAAGTGTTGAATGTAAACACAGCCTCGTCAGCATGAATAAACTTAATATTATTCTATTAGGCTCTCTGCATTTAATTATAAATATAATTTAAGTTGTTGTTGTAAAATCGCAGAGTGAAATCAATTACTCTCTTGATACGATTTACACCTTTGTAAGAGATACCGTTTCGTTTATAAATGTTTGCAACAGACTATGCAGAGATCTTCAACTCAGGGAACTGGCGATGAAACATATAGCTCGTTAGTCGAGAGAGAAGTGAGCCCAATACTTCAAAGTTTTTTCATTAATAAGATAGTCAATATGCTTCTAAAGAAACTTAAACTTCCTCTTAGGCTAAGAATTCAGCTATTATTGCTTTAATTACAAAGCTTTCAAGCAGTGAGAACGAACAGTTGAGGGACTACGATTTAAGAGAAATGCAATAGACTTATAGTTCAGTACTGGTTTGACTTATTCACTATACATATCACATCCATAACGCAGTTTAAACACTAAATCTATATACTCTTCATCATAAAAAGACCCCAAAAGCTTGTAATTTTAGTCTCGCATTTAATTAACAACCCCAACCCCTAACAAATTCACTACAAATCAAAGCACTTATAAACCTCATTAAGGGGTTTTGGGGTTTTGAATATAACAAACATCAAAATTTGGTCGAGTACCTGGAAAGAAATGAAATTATCTCAGGCAGCGATTTTTTCACGACTTGACTCTAGAAGGAATAATGTTGATCAAAACATAAGCTACATGTTCCATCCTATTCATAATTCATGGAAAAAATCACTCAGAGAGATATTTCAATTTTAGTGAAAGTCAAAAAAAATTCATACGAATTCGTGTATTTTAACGATAAAAATGAGTATGAATTTCCTGATGAAAGACTCAAAGAAGATAAAATGTAGACCTTGATTAAATGCACAAAAAACTTATTTAGACCAAGTCCTCAAGTAATTTGGTTGAAGAGATGAGAAAGGAAGAAGTTTGGGGCAGAGAAATATTTAAAATCGATTTATCTCGATGGGGTAAAATTTTTTGTGAATACAATAAGAATGAAAGTTAGTCGTTAAATTTTTCTCTACATCTTATACTTTTAAAATTTTTTCATAGCTATTTTGTATAGAGAGATATTAATTTATCAGGAGTTAAAAATTTTAAAAGTTAAATTTAAAGGGTCTACAGTTAAGATATGATAAATCAAATTTGATCTATTGATGATTCAAATTATTGGCTGTTAAAATATATCAAATTCAAATCAATAGCAGTTAAAACGATAATATAAAAATCAAAAAATACTAAAATCACATATTTAATTTAATTTTTTATTTTATTTAAAAATTTCCCATTTTAAATCTATTTTGATGATAATGAAAAATAATAAAATTAATTATTTCTGAGGGATTAAAACTGTTTATTTATTATCTCATATCTTGAAGTCATTTTATTTAATTTAACAGTATTCTTAATTAATTTCATTTTATTATATAGTTATTCTTAATTTATAATCTATTTTGATAGGCTGCAAGTCATTTATAAATTTAGCAATAAAATTTATATAAATAATAGGACAAACATAATTGAGTCCTAATTGCAGTACAGTTGTTAATAATTAAATCTTTATAAATAAAAATATTTTATTAGAGTAGATTTTAAATTAATTGACATAAATAATTATATACTATTAAAATTTATTTATATATAAAAGCATTCTTTGAGTGTCTCCTAACTGTACAAATATAATATTTTATTTGTTCTTTGTATAACCTTCTAGTCTTGGGATGAAGTGAATACTTCAGATATAACTTTATCGTAGAATTAAAACCCCAAAATCCTTTCAGTATTTTGATTGAATTTGTAATTAATAAAATTAGTCTTTAAGATTTATTTCGTTGTGTTTTTATTAGTGTTTATGAAGGGGTTTAATATATAAATGTTAGTAATTTAAGTGATATATCCGAGGTTTTGGGTAAGTTTATGTCAGTGAGTATAGATTTATTGTTAATATTGCGATATGGATGCAATGAATATAGTGAATAACTCAAGCCTGTTCAGAATTATACGTCTATAGCAAGGCTGCTCCATAAATCTCCTACTACTGTTAGATCTCATTGCTTGTTAGCATTGAATTTAAAAAGATAGCAACTTAATTCTAAGCCTAAGAGGCCCTCAAAATTTTAGCAGCATCCCATCGAGTATCTCCTTAATGATAAGACGATTACATACTGGGCTCATTTCTCTCTGGCTAGAGAGCAGTGATGTTTCATCACCAATTCCCTGAGCTACACATCTCTGCATAATCCATAGCTAATATCTATAAAAAGAATGGTATATCTTACAAGACAATTAATTGCATTAAGAGAGTGATTGACTTTAAAGTTCCATTTTATAAGAATAATTTAAATTATATATTCGACTGAATGCAGAGGGCTTAAGAGCATAATATAAAGTTCATGCATGCTGATCATTTAATGCCTTTATATCTAGATCTTAGCACAAGATGTATATCAAAGTATAGAAGTCTATGATTAAAGATTAAAGTTTATATCTATGCAATCCTTGCTGGAATAAGTGAAGATAATGGTCTATAGTGTAATGTTATACACTCTCGCTTAAGAATACTGAAAAAAACATTAAGTTCTTGCAAATATCTCAGAGATAACTACTTTTCCTAAGGGATTCTTTTCTTTGTAAAAACTTACTTAAACTAAAGGCTCAAGGAAGGAATATGAAAGACTAAAAATAACACCTGCATTTAATGTTTCTTATAGGTCTTTATTTAATGGAATCAAATTTTATTAGTGGTTATTGAAAAATTTTAACAAGAAATTTTCTGTTTTGTCACTTGATGCACGACATGAAGATATATATACAATACATTTTAGAAGTTGCAGCTAAGTGTATCAGCTATAAGCAAGCAAAAGTGACCCCAATAGATGAAGATTTTGTGTTATAAATAAGTTTAATATTGAAAATAAGTGCTTGCTTGAGCCAATTTTTCTTCTCTTATGCAGCTTCTGCAACTATGTTCATATCATTTGACTTTTAATAATCTTTGAAGAGACTCTTTCTAAAAAAATGTTTAACTTAAATCTTTCTTCATCCGTTTTATTTTCTGCGTTTTTTCATAAATTAAATAGCAGTGCCAAATTTACCTATAATATTAAGTGAAGACTAAGCTTACTAAAGATGAAGTATGTATCTGCAGTTACTTTTTCTACTTACCACTTAATTAATTTCCTGCTTCTTTCTTTTTTCAAGAGAAATGCTGAAGTTTTCTTGTGATCTTCATTGTGAGCTTCGTAAATTACTTCATTTAAGTACTCTGGTTTCAGAGTTCCAAGAACATAAGAAGAAGCTTTGTTTTGGTAACTTATTAGATAGTTGTAGTTTTAATGTAAGGATTACAGCAACATCTGGATTATTCATAGCATTTTATATATTAAATCTTTGGGGGGGAAGTTTCCTGTCCTCGTTTATGATAAAAAAAATTTTAGGGAAGTTTCTTGCACTTTTTTAATTTTTAAATATTAAATTATTTTATTAATTTAATCTTTATAACAACTATCAACCAATTTCAGGAATAATTTTATTGTTATAATTATAATTTCTTTGTTAATAAATAGTAAATATCTCTCTTCAGATTAAAAAAACTCTGAGATTTTTCATCTGATATTTTTAGGCTCTGTCTTTTAAATATTATATTGCTTTACTATAGTAATTCCAATTATTTTATCGAATTGCTAGTGCAATTTTGATTCAATTTATCTTGTTCTTACCATGCCTATATAATGTTAGACTATATTTTCTTGAGCTACTTCAATGATGAACAATATTCTCTTAATATTGAATGGATCATAAAAAATATTAAATTTGTTTATTTATGTAATATGATTAAATTAAACATAAATTTAAAAAAGTGCAGAAAATTTCCTCGAGTGCAGGAAACTTCTCCCCTCAAAATCTTTCATTGATATTTCAGGTAGTTAAGAATTTCGATCATACTTTTTTTCCTTATTACTTAAAAGCTTTTTTCTCATTTAGAGTGAAGGTACAGAAGTATGTCATAATAAAAAAAAGCAACCAAGTACATTCCTGAGTCAGAGATTTATAAAATCATAATAAAAATGAGGATGAAAACTATTATAATGAATATAATTTTATATATTCTTGCTTGAGAGATACCTAACTCTTGAGGATAAGTAAAAAAAGAGTCAATAAAATACATAAGAATAAGGAGAAATATAATTTTTCAAAATAAATAACTGGCATTTTTTAAATAACTAGTAATTAAATTACATCTTAAATTGAAAAAATTTGAAATATATATCTGCTAATTATGCATGCTAAAAAACCAAATGTTCTTATTTATTTATGCATTTACAAATTAATTATATTTATTTTTAAATTTCAAAATCATTTGTTGTTTTGCGAAAGTCATGTGCATGAAAATATTAGAGGGTTCATTATGCATTCTATAAAGTTTAGTAATTTTTCATTGAATTTTAGGTAATTTTCTCATCGATGTTTATAAATTTAAACTCTGTAATAAATAATAAAAATGTGATTATTACTTAACTATTATAGTTGATTTAAGATAAATTAAAAAGTCTTGAATAATACTTGATAGGAATAAATTTCTTACTATAAAATTTTGTCATCTTGAGGTTTGATTAATTTAGCTGTCTCTCTCTTTGAATAAAACGTAGAAACCCAATTTCTTTAAAATTTAGAAAATTATAACTAAAGAGAAGATAACGATTTGAGAATGAATATGAAAATTTAATCAAGATTTATAGTGTAGTTAGAGTCTCTAGCTGCTTTTTTGTCTTAATTCATCTCCACTGACTGTATTTCCATGATCACACATTACTTTTCTTGTACTGTTCAGAATCATGAAGACTATTCGCATTTGATACTTAGCATTCCTACTGTCAACGAGAACTGCTTTTTAGGTGCTACTACTGAGTCCGCCGCCATAGCTAGCCACAAAGCTGTCTTGCTGGAGATCCTAGTTCAGTGAGAGACTCCATTATGTTTAGTGGAAATTTAATTATTTTCAGAGATTTAGTAAATTAAATCAGGCCTATTAAAACTTTTTAAGTTTTAATGTTTGAGAAATTTTAATCATGCAAATTTTTTTAATCTATAACGAATTTTAATTAGAGATCTTTTTATTAATTTTAGGCTTAAATATATTAATTCAAACTAGGCCTGATTTAATTTACTAAATCTCTGAAAATAATTAAATTTCCACTAAACATAATGGAGTCTCTCACTGAACCAGGATCTCCAGCAAGACAGCTTTGTGGCTAGCTATGGCGGCGGACTCAGTAGTAGCACCTAAAAAGCAGTTCTCGTTGACAGTAGGAATGCTAAGTATCAAATGCGAATAGTCTTCATGATTCTGAACAGTACAAGAAAAGTAAAGTGTGATCATGGAAATACAGTCAGTAGAGATGAATTAAGGCAATAAAAGCAGCTAGAGACTCTAACTACACTATAAATCTTGATTAAATTTTCATATTCATTCTCAAATCGTTATCTTCTCTTTATGTTTCGTTGATTTCAGAATAATAACAATTTTTTATTTTTAATCATATATGATCGATAGTAATGAGCAATATGCTTATAAATGCTTATTAAGTATATCTTTTCAATAACTTCCTTGCTGATGACAATTTTTAAAATTCTTTTGCTAATGAGTGTTAATCTCTATAATTGATTGAGTTTAGAAAATGCAAGCATATTATTTATTAGAGACCACAATACTTGGAAAGATGTTGCATATAGACTTCCTCTTAGAATTATTTACTTATAAACAATTATAATCTAATAAGAGATGCATAATAATTATCTAGAACGTGCAGCAGATTGTTAAGGAAATTGAAGAGTTTAACTTGTTTTAGTTATATTTATAGAGCAGACTTAAAGACAGAGAAAATTAAAGATGTAATTTCAGTATTTGAGAGTTTATAATATTCATTTAGCAACAGCTCAAAGAGTGCAGCCTCTGCATAATAAACTGCATTATTTATTAGAGGTTATTTCCGAACGAGAGACTGACATACCTCATTAGGTATCTGTGTTATAGCTGAAGCAATAATTGAGAGTGATATGTCGTAGAACGATTATTTTGGTCTGCAAGTGTGAGAGAGAGGTTTTTAGTAAAGAATAAGGAAGAGTTAGATAAATAAAATATTAATGTAAGACTAAGATAGCTTGATAAACAAAAAACATCAATCCATGCTAAAATTATTTAAAAAATATAGAAACAATGAAAAACCATTATAAAAAGAAAATGATCAGAGAATTTTCATATGTTGATAAACATATTTTTGTGTGAAATAATTAAAAAAATTCGGAAAACTCAAACAAGTTGCAAATATTAAACTATAAATCCTTCCATAAACCCTAAAATAAGTATGCGTCTATAGCCTAATTTTATCAATCAAAATCTCAATCAATCTACTCATGGGTTTCAGGATTTGAACAGGGAGCCTAAAACTAGCATCAATCTCTCTTCTGAAGTATTTTTGCCGAAATATTACACTGCATCTAGCAATTCATCTTAAACATAATCACTTAGTGATTTTATAATAAAAATTAATATAAATAAAATATTTTTATTATTTTTATTATAAATAAATATTTTTATTATCTATAAATATTTTTGTTTAATAAAGTAAATATATCATTTTAAGAAAGGAAAAAGAAAGTCATTATTTCTCTAAATTTTACTTTTATCATTTAATCTTGTTTTATTAATAAAATTTTAGCATTTCAATAAAATATTTATAAATTAATGTTTTAACAAGAGCTAGATTCCTTTAAAAAGTATTTTTAAATCTAAGTTTTACTTAAAATTTAGACAAATTATACCATTTAAATTAATTTGTCTGAATTTTATTAATTAAATTCTAATAAAAATGATTTTCATTTAAAATTGTTAATAAATAAATTATCTATTTAAAATAATAACAAAACCTTTTTTAATTTATTTTCTACTTTTTTAAATAATTTTTGGGGAGTAAATGTATTAATATGTTAGGCATTTTATATTTATAAATTTACGAAAAAATTAAATATAAAATTTAAACTTAAAAAATTTGATGAAAATTTAAATACCTTTATCGAGATTATATAATTTAAAATGCTCGTAGAATTTATATTATTTCAATTTTTTTCTATATTTAATAATTGTGCCTTAAAATATTATTTTTTATAAACGAATTTTAAATGATAAAATTAATCAATTAAAAAAAAACTTTAATAAATAAATTTTTATAAATATATAAACCTTAATTTTCCTAGTAAAATGGGATCTTTAAATCTTTTTAGAGATGATGTGCTATTCTACTCTTATATAAATATTTAAAATTTTATGAGATTTTATTTTAATTCTATTTTTTGAAAATATTTTTATTTGATAATATAGTGATTTTAGAATTAATTTTAATAATATCTCCTAATTTTTCGAAGACATTATTTTACGAGTACATCTTCTCTGACTTGAGTTGACTTGCAAAAGGAATTATTGCAAATATAAGTAGTTCAAAAATAAGAATTTTTTAATTAAATATTTTTGTTTACATAATAAGAAAGTGTTTTCTTAAAAGGGACAACCTTGATAAGTTATTTAAAATAGATTTTTTTTTATACTGTAATAAATAAAATTTATGTTTAATTTTTTAAAAAGAATAATTTATTGAAATTTAGATAAATTTTATTATATTTTAAATTCTGAAATGTAATTAAAAATTAAATTGTATAAAGGTACGAAAAAAGAAGATTTAATTAATTTTTAATGAGTAAAATTATAATATAAATTATTCAGATGTTCTAAATTTTTTATTTACTTTTTTAGAAAATATTTTCCACTTCATCCCATTTCATTTCTTTGCTGATTAAAAATATTTTAGATCGATTTATCGAAGCTTTTGAGCTCCCCTTTTGTAGTTTAAAATATAATTAAATATATAATATTGATAAATTAATATGAAAATAATAGTCTTTGACAACTCATTTTGTTGAAAATTCAATGATTCCAAACATTTTGTTGAGTTTTTTATTAGTATACATTTCAACGAATAAAAATTTACAACTAATTCTAAAAATAATGTGTTGAAAGTTTATTCATTTCATCCCCTTGATTTTGACTTGAACAATCAATTTGCTCTGGTATTTCGTCGTTAATAATCGGTCTATTGTTTTGGAATATTTTAATTGAAAGTAATATTACAATAAACTTACATTAATGGTTATTTATGCTTGAAATTTTAATAAAAACAAATATTATAGAGCTAGATTATAAATTTATGTCATAATGGGCTCGAACAGGAGAATTAAATGGATTGATCAAGAATAAAAAACCTAAAATATATTATTTAATTAAATAAGATCAATAAAATAATTGGACATAATTGTACAATATAACTAAGTTTAAATAAACCTAACAAAATAAAAATACTAAATTTATATAAACTTTGAAAAGAATAAAAATATTTTTTATACTATCATTTATATATAAAAAAAACTTGAGATGTGTAAAATATTTTAATCCTTATTTTGTTAGTTTCTCCAATTTATTATTTTATTTATTAAAGAGTATACCTATAGACGTTATGGGCTCACAAGAATTCATTAGTTTGATTGAATTGTTAAAGAATTAATTGAAATAGAATCAGTGATGAGACACTTAAAGAGATTGAACAGATCAGATGATTTAATTATTATTAAAAGGGCTTATCCCTTATTTGCATTAAAAGCAAACAATGATCGGGGGTCCCCAGAGACCTCAATGTGATCTTATTATTATTATTATTATTATTATTATTATTATTTTATTTATTGAAATCTATTAATTATAGATGAATCTCAAGATAAAAATTAAAATCCATTTATAAAAATTTAATTTAAATTAGTTTGAAATAAAAATGCTATCATTTGCTATAAATATATCTTTTAATCATAAATTTTTAAGGGGTTTTAATGGATGTTTTTTGGGGAAATCTTATTCAGGTTCATTCCTCTAATCTCTCAGCATATCTGCATTTTCTTTGATTAAAAATCTTCAAAATTTAATTATATATATTTATTATAATAAAATTTGCAGCAAGCAATTTAGAATTTAAAAAAATTATTATTAATTTAATATAATCACTTAAAATAAAAAAGTGTACACCCTGCAATAAAATGGAAAATCCAAATTTTTTTATAATTATCAATTTTTATCCTTTGATTTAATGATAAATTATAAAGAATAAGTAGCTCATATTATTTTAAGATTAAATTAAATAATGATAAGACAATAAGAATTTTCCTTCAAAAATGAGATAAAATACTACTGCCAATAGTAAAGTCCGGCTAATTTTAAATTCCTAATTGAATGAGCCCAAGATCGTTTAGATTGATTAACTTTAACTGCCAATAATTAATTTGTTAGATATCAATTTCCCAATTTAAAATATATTTCTGAAATAATTTTAAATCGTGAAGAATTTGGTAAAGATACTAGGGTAAGTATAAATATTTTTCTATTTATATAATTATTTGAATTTATATAAAATTCTTAATAAATTATATTAAGTGTAGGATTTAATTAAATTTGTTGCTCGATATACTTTTTGTCAAATTAAGAAGTCTTATTTACATTTAATCTCTCTTCTCAGTCGATGTTAATTAAATCATCCAAGCTGAGTTCACTTTGATAATTTTAAGGAAAATTAATTTATTATTTAAAAAAATAGAATTATTGTTTAAGTAACTCTGCATTTAAATTTAATTCTTATATAAATATTAAATTAAATAAGAGACTTTTAAGGGATTGATAAATCTGTTGGCTCTGTCAATAAATTATATCTTTATTTTTAAGGAAAAAAGAGTGGAAACAAGGTGTTTTCAGAGTTTTTTTAAATGACGCTTGACATTTCACAAATTGCCAAATCAATTCACTCATATACGTCTAAGTTACGCCTTAAATTTATGGATCTAATTTAGAATTATACAGCAATTTGTTAAATTTTATTTTGTAATTACATATTTATTTATAAATAATTAATTTAAAATTATGGAAAATATTTTTAAAAAGATCGAATTATTCTAAATTTATAGAATTTGAATAAAATTATTTTTTTCTTTAAATTTATAAACTATTAGTCTCATAATATTATCAAATCTATTCAATATCTTTTGTTCCCAAAATTAATCAAAATTTCATATGATAAATTCATTAATAAAGCAATTGAAAAACCAAATCTATAAAGTGAATGGTATTTTATTTAAATAGTTTAATTTTGAGTGAAAATTAAATATCTTAAAAAATTATTGAGAAAATGACATTTAATTTAAATGTCTACAAACAATTCAAGGATTTAATTTTATTAATAAAATTATCAGATTTTTATTTTTTAAAACTGATCTTATAATATCTAAGTTTAAATTTATTTCTATTTTTTCTATTTGTTTTATATTTTTATAATAAAAAAGTATTCATATTATTATAAGATAATTTTAGTGGATTATAGGTTAAATTATAAACTCCTAGCCTTCTTAAAGCCTTTAGAAAATAATTTAATTTGAGCTAATTTGTTGTTTGATCTCCTCATATTATAAGAGACAAGGGCTTAAAATATAAATTTAATATTTTCTTATTTTATTGAATTTCATTACTATTAAAATATATTTACCTTTTATTTGTACTAAGGTAAAAATTAAATATTTTAATTTACATTATGTAATATTACAAAATTTTTAAATTTCTAAACTAACAATTACACATCTTTTAAACATTTAAAAATAAATTTATGATTTTCTATGTTTTTTCTTATGATTTTATTATAAAATTAAATTCAGCGACTTTTGCCTTTTTTGTAACAAAGTTATTGTTTCTCCTTCTTGATTGCAAATAAGATAAAGATTTCTCTAAAATTATATTTTAGTTTAAATAGTAAGCATCCCAACGATTTCATCACTATAAATAAAAAATTATTTATTTTTAAAAATAAATAAAATATAAAAATTTTAGATAATTATTAAAGTTATAGCAATTTTTTTTAATAACTGTTATTTTTATATTTTATTCAATAATTTTATTAATAAATACTTATAATATTTAATATAATTGAAAATTTAATATAAATAATTGGCCTATGTGAAGCTAATTTTTTTAAGTGGCTTCCATAAATAAGTTTTATTCCAAATAAATAATATTGCTGCATAAAATATATAATTAGCTCTAAATTAAATAAAAATGGAATAATAAATGAATATAGTTATAATAGTATTGATTTTAAATTAAAATATTTATAGCAGCAATTATTATTGTAAAGAATTAATTCAAAAGAGAGTTAGTTATAAATAAAATATCTTATATGCATTTATTTTGTAGATTATAAATTAAAGCAAGATTTTGGAATGAAAGAGACTTTTTAAAAGTAAAAAGTAAACTATAAAGCCATTAAGAAAGAAGTTATGCTATAGAGAGTTTTAAGAATTGCATATATTATCCTAAGGAATTTAATAAAGTTATTAATAAGGAAAAATGAAATATATCTGTACATTCGATTATTAATATATAATATATTAAAATTCATAAATGCTATTTATTTTCACAATTTATCTATAAACTATAAATATTTAATCATATGTAAATTTTAATTAAAAATATTCAAATGCAATTATATTTTTAATTTTTTTAATTTTAAATTTTAAGAAGGTAATTAAAATTAAATTGATAACAAATTAAATAATGCAATTATTTATATAAGAAAATTTGTTCCAAGTATGCTTATATTTTTTGAAATAATTATAATGTCCTCAAATAATTTGATTAATTTATTTCATGGCAATAATAAAATAGAGATTAGGTTGAATCAAAATAAGGCGAAGAAGTTGGAAGTTTTCAACTAAAAGAATATTTACTCTAAATTCACTAAAAATATACATTTAAATAAAAAAAATTATTAAAAATTTATTTATTTTGATTGGTGAATTCGCATAATTTTCAAATTTATAGATGAATTAAAATGATAGTGTGTGCTAAATTGAAAAAAAATTTAAAATCATTATATTAAATATAATTTTTTTTGAATTTATTATTTATATTAATAAGAAATTGACATAGAATTAGATTAAAAATTTAGCAAGTAATATAATTTAAAGAGATAACTCTTAACTAATCTAAAATCCATTATTTCAATAAACATGTCAAAGTCAAAGATATCTAATTTTTAATTAATAAAAATATTAAGAAAAAAAATCACATTTCAGTTAGTTTAAAATTTTTTTACTTACTTTTAATATAAAAAATATTTTATAAATTAATATTGTAATTTCTTTTAATAAATAAAGATGATCAAATCTTCGCTCTAGGAAACTGTAATAATTTGAATATTAGTTTAAGCCTTTAACTGCAATATTCACAATACTTAAATCAAGATTGATATTTATCACATAAATGCAATTGGAAGGAAAGTTTACATAAATAATACCAATAATATTATTACTATAAACTCATACACTTATTCATATCATTAAAAAAACTAAAATTTAATGACTTTAATTTTATTGCTTTTAGAGCAATTTACTTAACTTACTAATTGATTTTCAAAATGGTATATAAAATTTATAAATATATTTATAATATGCGAAAGCAGACCCTAATTAATTAAATTATTAATGTTATTAATATATTAGTTAATTCAAATATATGAATCGTATATCTATTATGATAATAAGTAATATTAGAGATTTATTTTTTTGCATAGAAATAATTAAATAAGTTGGTAGTTTGTTAAGGTAAAAATTGTAAATATAGGTGAAATTTTATATTAATCAATATAGTTAATAAATAGAATTCGATTAAAGTTTTAAAAAATTAATATAGGGTTAAGTAAATAAGTTATAGCATATAATTGCGTCAGTTTATCTCAAGTAGTCATTTATGAATTATTATGAGATAAATATTTAGTGATTTTGACCGGATTTCCGCGCAATATATTCTAAAACACTCCACTTCAAACATTATTCGAATGAATCTAAATTCTTAATTATGGGACCTCTCTAGACATTAAAAGCCTTCAATTTAAATAATTCTAAATTATAATCAATAAAGCTGATGATTTAATTATAATATTTTTCATGAATTTTTTTTTAAATTAATTAAATTCTCTTTAGTAAATTCAATTAAATTTTACATTAATATTAAAATAATAATCATGAAATTTATTATGTATATTAGAGAATTATTAAAAATGAGTGCAATTAAAGCTCTTAGATATATATCAATTAGAATGCGACTTCATACAAATTTGATTTGTAAACCAAAGATCACACTGCTAATTGTACAGATTGATTCTTAAATTTCTACGTTAAAAATACCAACGCAAATATATGCTAAACTGTATTTTCAAAGAATTATATTGATTTGAAGACTTTAACATAATTCTCTCTATTAGCAATTTTGATTATTATAAATCTTCACCTAAATTTAAAAATTCTTACCTTACCTAAGCATTAAAATCATGGACGACTTGAATATCAATTAATTGCACATCCTAGTTTTGTGAAATAGAATCTAAACCCCCAAAGACCCCTAAATTTAATTTTATATTCATTTTCTTTGTAGGTTATAGTTTGGTTCTTATTAGTTATTTGGTATATTAGAGAGATCATACCAATTTAAAAAAATAATTAATAAAAATTAGCGGAGTGTTGGAATATATTATATGAAATAATATGGCAGGGACAAGTAATAATATAAACTAAGTTAAAAAGTGCTAAATGATATAAAATGAAATATTTTTTTTTTAATTATTAGAAAAATAGTAAATAAAATAATAAATAGAGCACCTAATTTTCCTTGATAATAGTTAGGCAACATACTTTAATTTGATCTAAGTAATTTAATAATAATAATAGTAAAATATTCAATAAATTCCAAAAACGTGTGTTTATACTTTAGCCCAAATAAGTAAATAAATCACAAAAATATCTCAATTAAATTTTTTTTGAGTTTTGAATATTCAGTCTTTGATGATTGAATTCCAAAACAGATTTTCTCATTCCAGTTAATGATTAGAGTTATAATTTTTTTTTTCCTCTCTCTGCACACAATAGTGCTTCTGATAAAAAGATAGGATGTTTCATTATCACCTAGTATAATTATTTAAGACAAATCCTAAGCTCATATAATAATCTCTACTTCAAAATTAAAATTCTGTTTGTCTTAAAGTCAAGAAAAACAATAATAGTTCTAGGAAAATTTAAATGATTTTAAATTATAAGATAAAATAGGAAAAAAAGTTCAAATGATCTTAATCATTTGCTATAAATAATAAGAAGCTAAAAATCAAATCTTAACAGAGAAGGTTAACGATCAATTTTTTAATATTTAAAATTAATTCCACAAAATAATAATTTAAGGGAACTTCAATTAAAGAGATTCCCTCAAATAAAACATGAACAACAAATAATTTAATTTACAAATTAAATCTAATATTTTGGAATTAAAGAAATAATTAAATTACCAATTTTTTTTATAAATGAAATAATGATTTTAAGAACTTAATATATTAAGTTTTCATGGATTTTATACGATTTTTATTTGAAAATTATTCTTTAATTATTTAAAATCATTATTTTAAAAATTGTACACAAATATGGACATTTATAACTGGGTTTCAATTAAAACTAACTTTTTTTAACTTGCTTTACACCTCTATTTTGCTTTGAAATCATTTAAATAGTTTTTTGCAAAAAGTATTAGATAAAAAAAATAGGGGGGGGGGAGTTTCCTGCACCGGTTTATGATAAAAAAAAATTTTAGGGAAGTTTCCTGCACTCTTTTAAATTTTTTAAATTTTTTTTTTTTCATTAAATTAATCTTTATAAAAACTATCAACTAACTTCAGGACTAATTTCAATATTTAATTATACTTTAATTTTTTAATCAATATTCAATATCTCTCTTCAGATTCCAACAACTCTGACATTTTTCATCTAATATTTATAGGTTCTGTTATAGTAATTCCAAATATTTTATCCAATTTTTATTGAAATTCTGATTGAATTTTTCTTTTTCTTGCCATGCCTTTATAATGTTAGACTATATTTTCTTTAACTACTTCAATGATGAGCGATATGCTCTTAATATTTAATGGGAGAAAAATTTTAATTTTGTTAATTTATGTCAAATTTATTAAATTTAACATAAAAAAATTAAAGCGTGCAGGAAACTTCCCCCCCCCAAAAATACTTTATTTTCAGTATTATAATTTTGGTTTTACTGTTTAAAATATTATAAAAATTCTTATATTTTTGGGTTTTTAATTACATTTTTTTAAAAATTATTTATTTCATAACCCAAATAGACTTGATTAATAATTTATTTATTCATTTTATTTTAGTGATTATATATGAGATTTGTTTATTCTTCTTATGGCAAGGCATATTATTTATTTTAATTATACATTATTTTACTTATTTATAAATTATATTTTATTAATATTATTCTCTGTAATATCCAAATCACTCAAAGTAATTAGTAGTTTAAGTACTTAAAAATAAAATAGGATGACTTAATTTCTTATGTTATTTCAAAATAAAATGAGTAAATTATCAAAAAGAATGAGATTTAAAATCAGAGATATCTCTAAACTTCAATTATTTATAAAAATTTATTACAAATAATAAATTTTATATAATTTAAATATTTTAACTTTTGATATACCACAAAGATAATAATTATAAAGACTTTTCAATGACATTCCATCATTTTAAATAATTAAAAAAAGAGAAATAATATTAAATTATAAATATATATATATATATATGATTTGTTATTAATAAATTAAATTAATAACAATCATCTATTATTTTCTTTTAATTATTTATATCAATTCATACTATAAAGAGCGTAACTTGAATATGCATGTTACTAATTCAAGATTATAGATTATTTATTTATAATTAAAATTTATTAATTAAATTTATTATTAATAATATAAATTAAGAATTACATGCTATTCTTAAAACAGATAAATTTATTTATTGCCATTAATTTTATTAATAGGATTAACATAAAATTTATAATATTTTCTATCCATAAAAAAGGAAGTATAAGATAAAGTACAGATATATCTTTTATTTTTAGATTTATTGATTTTAAGATATGCAATTAAAATGTTTTATATGTGAAAGGGAAATTCTTCAATTGGCTTCGTAAATGCAAAATATACACGTAATTGAAAATTGATGGAAAAGGCAATTTAGGGAAAAAGATGAGTTAGAGATAAATCTTCTTATGGTTTAAGATTTAAAAAATATACATATGATTGACGTTTAAATAAATCTTAAAAATTCCATAATCTAAGATTTTAATTAAAAGTAAATGAAAATTGGATGGTAATTAATACTATTAATAAAATATGAAAAAAATAGGAAAAAATAAAACTTTAAATAAAAAAAAATTGAAAATAATTATATAATTATCATATTAATATTTAGTCATTGAATAAAAATGAAGGGAAAATTTCAATTTCAAAATAAAACATTTCCCAAATAAACGAAGCAAATAATAACTATAATTATTTGTTCTTATTATAATATTTTCCTGGGAATCAAGAGTTTTGATATGAGTGTGATTATAATATATTAAAGCATGAGTTTATTATACATTTCATAAATACAATTTAGTCTGTCTTATCAATCACTTTCAAAATACACGCTGATTTAAAAAGAAAACTTTAAAAGTGATTAATTAAATTAAACACTATTGGGTTAAATTGTTTTATTATTCATATTGAGTACATAACTGATCCAATTAGGAGCAAATTTACTTACACTAAGTTTAATCCATCTTTCTGCACTTTTGTATTAGAGAGATTTAGATTGCCATATTTTCCATTAAAACTCATTTCTTTTTTTATCTCTATTATAATAAATTGATTCAGTTATATTTTAAGTGCTAATACTTTTCTAATTTCAAAAATTTGTGCATAATATTTTGGTTGAATAAATAGAATTGTAATCTTAAATGATGATACGATGAAGAACTCTTCAAGATCAGAATGGTCTTGGTGATGGTCTGGCAGCGAGGTAGTCCTTGAACTCTTCCTTGAGGCCTTCGAGGTAGGTGGCGAGGATTGGGTAATCTTCTTTCTTGGTCAATGGAGCAACCTCGGCGTAGTGTGGGTTGGCTTCGTTCACATAAAATTTAAAGAACTATCTTAGATTTAATTTTGAAGGTAAAAGTTGATTGAAGATAAGAGAGAAAGCGAGAGCAGCAAGAACAATATCAGCAGTGGTTCTCTTGGTGCCAACAACGTATTTGTGGTCAACGTTGTGTTCAATTCTCTTTTGGATGGCGGTGATCCAGCCTGGGAGGAAAGCGAGGAATTCGGCTGTTGTGGTCTTCTTTCTTTCTTCATCCTTCTCGAATTGAGCTCTGAAGTAACCTTAATAAAATGTAAAAAACTGATCAATAATATTTTTAAAATTATTAAAGTTTACTTGCCAAGATAGTCCTCAACGGCATCAATGATTGAGTCAACTTGCCATGCCTCCTCACTGGTCTCTGGGTAGTAACCGTGAAGCTTACCGAGATATCTGAGAATGGACCATGATTGGGCAAGATATTTGCCATCATGTTCGACCATGGGGACTTGACCGAATTCCAATTTGCCTTCTGCCTTCAATTCAGCGAGTTGCTATATTAACTATTCGTTATTTCTTTCAATGTCCCCTCAAAACCCTGGCTTTAAATGTTCCGCAGAATATAAATTAATTTACCTTGCTCTCCGTTGATTCTGTGATCTTCGAATTCAACCTTAGCGTGGGTGAGGAGCATTCTGATTGGTTCAGCTCTGGCGTAGATGTCGAAGTAGTAAACCTTGTAGACCATATCTTTGATGTTTTTGAGAGAAATTAATAAATAATTATTAAATCTATCTTTCAATCCAAGATTTATAGTAACTTCTCTCATTCTAGAATAGTCTTTTACAAACGAAACTATTATTATTATTATTAATTCAAGAAAAAGAAATACGATAAAATAAAAACTATAATAATAATAAAATAAAATAGAGATTTAATGAAAGGAAATCCAAAGATACACCAATCTTATATATAGTTAATTTAATATAACTTTGCAAATATGTTAACTATAAAAATTAATTGAAATCTCCAAATACTGAAAATAAGAGTAAAATTATAGGCATACAAAATATTCAAAGCAATGTATCTTAATTAGAGAATAAATTGAGTAGTTCTTTAAAAACTACACAAAACCTAGAATTAAAAAATAATTAAAATCAGAGGCAGATTGAATAGAGAAGCATTATAGAATAAAAACAAAGGTTTAATGACATATTGAAAGCTCTTAATGAAAATAAATCCTCAATTATAATAATTCTATTATTTTAAGATTTTAATTTATCTATTATATACAGCAAGAATTTCTGGAAAGGAGTTTAAATTTATTAATAGAAATATATAAAATTTAGAATAATTTTATCCCTTTAAACATAGAATTCGAAAAGTTATTTCCTGATTTAAATTATAATAGACCCTACTCTTAATTAAAACAACTTTTGAATGATCAACTTCAAGACACTCTCGAACTTGAATAAAAACATAAAAGAAATTAAACTTCCTTTATATTAAATAACTTTAGTGCTACTTTTTAATATATTATTAACTTATTTTGTTTTATTATAAACAGATCTATAAACTTTAATATAAATATTTAGAATTTAAAATTTTACTTTGCCAAGCACCTCCTTTCCATAAATAAGTGCTAATACCTCCTAAAATGATTAAAATTATCTAAATTAAGATCTTCAAGAATTAATGAATAAAAGCGAATATAATAAAAATTAAGAACTTAAGTAAATTTAAAGCAATAGATTCAAAACTATTGAAGCTATAGAAAAATTAAATAGGCATTCTAAAAGCTAGGTAAAAAATCAATAATATAAGAGTAGAAATTACTTATAATTTTTTTAATTATATATGACAGTTTAATTAATATTCTGAATAACTTTATAAGTCTATTTAACAAGATTTATTCAGATAATATTAATCTTAATAGCTAATTTTGTTAATAATCCTTCAAATATTTTTGAATTTAAATAGATTTTTTTAATGATTATTGCGATATCAAACTTTACTAATATATAATTGAGAACATTATTTCTCATTTTTCTAATGTTTTAATAATAATCAGTGAAAATTTAAGAATAGATCACAAACAAATCAAGTTTAATCGCTCAAAAGTTAAATAATACTTTTGATGGTTTAAATTTTATTCCTAAAGTTTGTATAATAATATATTAAAATAATATTATTTAAATTATTAAATTATACTTCTACCTCAAGAAATATTCATAATAACAGCTATGATTTAACATTTTTAAAGTTATTTATATGATAATGTTATTACAAGATTCAAGAAATTAAATGTTGTTAAACTATATATTGGAAAAATGTTTTTATGTTATTTTGTTATTTTTATATCTATTATCTCAGGCAATTATTTTGCATCAATTTTTATTCTGTTAATTATGTACACTGGTGTTTAAAAGTTTAGAATATACAAATTCCTTTGGTTTAACTTGCTACCAACTATTTTTGCTGTCTAATTTCCTTAAAAAATATATAATTTAATTCCTTACAGTTAGATATTTATATTAAAGACTTATATTTTCTATTAAAATTTGAGGGAAATTATTATAATATTTTCCCGCCAGTTTTATCATATTTCATAAATTCTAAGTCTAAGATTTTATCAATTCCTGAACTATCTCCCTGGCTTAATTATTAAAGAATTTGTATTTAATCTGGAGACAACCCCATTTTATTGAATTTTATGAGTAACTCCTTCATGCTGTTTTCTTTGGAAAGAGATGTTTAATGTAAGTGATTTACATGAGCCTGCTTTTATAATTAAGATTTGGCACCTTTTTTTCTTTCAAATTAATAATAATGTATTTTAATATGATGGTTAAGAAATTGGGAATAAAATCTAAGATTAAACTACTATTGTATATAGTTTAGTTTTGTCTTTCCTTGAATGAAATATTCTGAAGATCTTTATTTTACTAATAAGCAATAACACTATTAAGCAGAGGATATTACTAAGATATTAACTCACCCCCTTTAGAGTATATTTAGCTGTTCATCTAAGACAGAGCTCTTTGATAAAAAGTAGTGCTATTTTCTTGACTCTAAATTTACCCCTCTCCACTACCATATTGTTTGAGGTTATTGAAGAAATATTTCAGATTTGGTTCTAACGGGGTGGAATCTCGATGTCTTTTAATTGAAAAATTATCAAGAATTCTGTAATTTTCATCGTGAGTTGATTTATTATGCTGTTACAGTTTTGATTTAGATTCGTCCTTCTTAATCTATTTTATAATAATTAACAAAATAAAATTGCTCCTCAATTATTTACTATTATTATGAAATATTATCAAATTAATATATAGTATATAGATTAATCAGTTTCTGGCTTATAGAGTGGTGAATAATTTTATCACCTAGAGACCCTTGTAAAACACTGCTTTTATGCAAATTATTTCTAATTTACTAATATCTCTTACTTTTTAATTGAAGTTGGTCTTTGAACATTGAATATAGTTAGTTGTATTTGGTGAAAATTAAAAGGATAATTTTATATTATCTATTAAAGAAATGCTCAGAAATCTTTCTATAATTGTTTTCATTATGTATCTTCAATTATAAATAAATTATTCCCATAAAATTTAGTTTCCTCCATTTTAAGATTGATTGAATGATGATTGATTAAGTGGCGATTGAGTTGTACTCTCAAGTTAAGTATTCTTGCCCATATAAATAAAAATATATCTATATATGTACATTTAAACATATTATTTTTAAAATACTAATTTATTTATAGGCTACAGTATAAATTGCTTAGATTTAGTTTCATTTAACACAACATCCTAATTTTTTTCTTCTTTTTGCTGTTTATGCTTTAATTACTGCAAGAGTTTCTAATACAACAAAACTGGTGGTTTCTTGAAATTTTAAGTTTAATTGTTTTTGTAGTGAATGCTTGTAGATTTTGATCTAGGAGTGTGTGCTTGAAGTTATTATTAGTTTAGCACTTGTTGTTAAGACTGCACATACTTTGAAAATTCATTAAAAATTAATAGGTATTTAGATATATAAAAAAATATAATTGAATCAAAAATTATCAGTAAAAATGCTGAAATATTTATGAAAATAACTCTAATTAAAAAAACAATAAGTTTTAGTAAATTCATTTTCCTAAATAGATTATGGCTACAATATAGTTTAAACCTAGAACTTATTAGTTTCCTTGCCTAAATCTTGCTTATCTTGATAATAATTTGAAGGATCTAATTATGAAATATTATTTGGATTTTATATCGATGCTTAGGATTGAATTAACATAGGATGGAATTAATGTTAAAATTTTATAAAAACTCATATTATTCTAATAGCTTATAAATTAAACAAATAATACATGTTGATTTGGGGATCCACTTGATGGATTCTAAGCAGAGAAACGTTTGTTCCTAAAGTTTAGATATTGGGTTTATGAGACTTGTGGAAGCATTCAAATTTACGATTGATTAATTTAAAAATTAGGGGGGAGGAAGTTTCTTGCACAGGTTTATGATAAAAAAATAATTTTAGGGAAGTTTCCTGCACTAAAATATATTAAAAATTGTTTGTTAAAAAATATCTATTACTGACTATTTGATATGTAATTTATCACAAACTTATAATCTCTTATAATGCAATGATTTTTTATTTAATTATAATTTTTTTAAAAAATTAAAAAATGTATTATTTTTATAGCATCTAATCCAATTTTATAGTGTAAATTTTATTATATTTATGTTATGCTTATATTTTAAAATGTAAATTGAACACTTAACTAGTTAAGCTCTAATAATTAACTAACACTTTTCTCTTCAATTATTTTATCGTAAATTAATAGTTCTATTCGCAATTTTATGTAAAATTTATAAAAATTACATATAAAAAGAAAAAGTGCAGGGAACTTCCTAGAGTGCAGGAAACTTCCTCCCCCAAAAATTATATGGGTTGCAATAAAAAAGATTTTTTAAATAATTAATTATACAAAATATAACATAATTTAAGATTGTATTTACTAAATACTACGTTACGATAATTTCATAAAAAATATTACCCAAAAATCGCTGATTATCTTCTTAATTTACTATTAATTCTATAAGTTAGGTGTATTGGATTTCTTTACAATGCGACTATTCTTTAGATCTATGTATGGTGATGTGCTCTGAGTGACTCTACTCCCCTATCTCATTATTTGTATATTTTCATCTTTTCGATACTCATCTCTAATCTCTGATTAATTTTAAAACACTCTTTTCTCGTCTTCATCTGGCAACAAATTTTATTCATAATTTCTTAACAAACTGAAATTATTAACTTTGAAGTTTTAATTATTGATACTTTCGTCAAAACTAGGTGAAATGGTGCTTCTAATCCCTGGGGAGTACTAGAGTGGAACTTTTTAGGCTTTATTGAATGTGTAAATTTCCTATTCCAATTATCTAGGGGAAGTTTAAATTTAATGTTTTTGGGGTAAATTTGGCGTCTCATGTATAACCTTTGGTTTTTAAGTTTACTATTTTTGCTTGTTAATCTTTGGTTTTATGTTTTGCAATAGGTACTATAATACATTTTTTAAAGTTTTTAATTTATAAAATGTTTAATTATAATTCTACAGAGGGATGTTTTAGAACGAACCTGAAGACTAGTGATTGAACAGCATAATTTAATCTTAATTAGTGTTCTGAGATTGAATGGCGCTTCGTCTCCCTTCCAAAAATAGACAATCATTCTGCATCATTAAAGTCTGAGCGAATTGTGGAGCTTAAGTAAGCATAATATTTTATTTAAATTTTTATTGAATTTTTTAGGATTATTAATGGAAGGGTGGTTTTTATTGAAATTAGGGCAGCTTCTACTCTCAAATTTAAAGATATATATCTCTTTATGGCTTTATAATTAAAGCAGGAAATTCTCATGAAATTTTCGACTAATACTAATTAATATAATTGTATTTAAGTATTTTTTAATAAATAAAGTTTATTGAGGATTTATATTTTGTAAAAATTTATTGAAAAATCTAATTCTTATGTTTAAAAGGAAAATGGAAGAATAAAATTTATATAAAACTGTTCTTATTCAAAAATATTTTTAAAAAAAATTCATAAGAATATGAAGATAATAATTTTCATGGATTTCAAATATTTTATAAGATAAATAATTTACAAATAAGAAATAGTTCCATAAATTAATTATGGCCCATAATATTTTTGTAGAAAATTTAATTACCTCCCAATTATTTATTTTGAGTTTTCAAGTCTGCTAATACTTAAAGTTGATTAGAATTATCGAGAGCAAATTAATCTTATTTAAATTTCTATTAATTTTGAGAGCCAGTCTTTTTATCTAAAATTTAAGGAAATTAAGAAGGTTTTAACTAAGAACTTGCTCTGATTGGAATTTATGATTTTAAAGCTTAATTATTGTTATCTGATTGAGGAGGATTAATATAGTTTTATTATTCATATCATTGACTGGATTAATGTTTGATTTTCCTAATGTCTTTTGGAGTTTATAATTAAGAAAAAATATTTACTTATATCTTCGAGTTACATTTTGATTGAAATATTCAAGCATTTGACTGTCTTCAAGTCCTTTCAATTTTTATTGTTTTCTTAAATCCTACAATTTTGTATCCTCTTAAGTTTAATCTTGATTTTGATGCTATTTCTATAATGATTTAGATCTATTCTCAAAATTAGTTTATTAATTTGGATACTATGTTTAACTATACAATCCCACTGTTCTTCGTCTGTTATCATTCCAAGAACTCAAGGGAGGGGAGTTGTACATCTCCTAATATTCAATAAGATTATTATTTGTGTTAGATTACTCAAAATTTTACTGATTTTCGTGATTTTGTTAACTTTATACCATCGAACCTAACTATCGTTTATCGTTTAAATTAGGCATTAAATGATTAAAATATCAAAGTTGTGGCATTTAAATCAATATTACAATAAATTTGACATAATAAAATATAGGCGTAACCTAACTTTAAGCGGTTGATTCATTTTACTTTAAAACAGAATTCTATTGCGTTTTCAATCTGAAACCAGTGGAACCTATCATTAAATTTGACTTGGGGGTCTTGGGAAATTATTCATTCACGTTAATTATTATTTTTCTTAAAAAGCCATTGTTTTACTATTGTATTTATGATAAATCCATTCTAAAATTCTACAATTTATTTAATTATAATCTTATAAATATTATGAAGTAATAGTTTTAAATGATGTTTATATAATTTATGACATATTTTTTCACAAAATTAATCCCAAATTTAATGAACAATTAAATATAAAATAAAATATTTACTATAAATTAGTTTATATTTTTATAGCTATGATTTAGACAATAATCTTTCAGGTAACTTAAGAAAACCTAACGCCAATTTAAGATCCCAATCGATAAACCAAACTTCAAGAAATTTAGATCAATTAAACTAAACCACTGTATCAGATAAATTTAAAACTACTCTAAAACCTTCTAAAGCAGACTAATTCTATCAAAAATACGCTAATTTAATATTATTATTATTTAGAATTATTTTATATTAATCATGATTAATACTATCATTAATTATAACTATTATTTATGTTTCACCTAAAAATATATTATTTATTTGTTTATAAATACGAAGACCTACTTCTTCCATAATTAAACAAAATAAGGGGAGAGTCTCAGATTGGCTATCAATAGTATTTTAATGAATATTTCAGCACTAAGACAACAACCTAGAATATAATGGAGACAATTAACAATAAAATAAAAGGGGCTGCTGAGTTAAGCATGAAAAGCATGGCCAGGAGAAAAATTATCAAAAATGGAGGTAAAAATCTATATAATTATAATATAAAATATCAATAATCTTAAACATAATAAAGATGTTATTCAAATCTTAAAATGTCTTATTATATACAAATATTGTCTAGTATTATATATATAATTCAATCTAAGTGAAAGTTTGAGGAAAGTAGATTTAAGACAAGAAAGTGACATATTAATTAAAGATATAATTACTTAAGATAATTCAAACGATATGTAAGAGTTGAACCACTTCCTTATCTAAGATAATCAATAAAACATTTAAGAAAATAGCAATCAATATTAGTGTAAGATATCAGGAAATGAATCCAGTAATTCAATAGAACTTTAGAATGAATCTGATTAAGAATATTGGGAGATAGACCCAAAAGACGAAGATTTCGATGAAGTTTAAGAGGGAACCTCACAGCTCCAAAGTAAACATGAAGCCTATCTCAAATTACACTCATAAAACTTATCAACTCATATCTAGAATTACCTCAATAAAATTGAAAAAGGTTAAGAAATTCAAATTAATGAGAGAATTTCAGATTTGGGATTAATGGCTTTTGAGAGGAAATAATTTATCAAATCTCTGCATAAATTGAAGAAAGCTTTTTAAATATAGTTTAGACAGGTGCAATTTATGAGTAAAATTAAATGCAAGGAAGTTGTTGAGTAGATGTTTGAAACTATAAGTCAGCTTTTTGCAGGAGAAGTAAAAGAGGTTGTTGACCAATACATTTTAACATATTATTTATCGAATTAAAATTATTGAGATTATAACTTTAATATAGAATTAGATACTCTTAGATGAAGAAATAAAGTGAGTAAATGTAAAAAGACTTGAAAAGAATGACTCAGATATGTAAAACTCAAGAAGAGTAGATAATCTTTAGGGATAGACACTATGAAGTGATTCCCTGCAAGTTTCTAGATTTATTTGAAGATCCTTCAATATTTGCTCCTCATAACCATTAAAACCCTAATAATCTCTCCAAATTCAAGCTTACAGAGTAAGATATCGCAGATCACAACTCAATTCTTAAAGAGCCATTAGAATTTTATTCAGGCTACATGCAAATCTCTATGAATAGCAAGGATGAAATCATTGAATCAGAGCTCACGAAACTTTACTATAAAGAAATCAAAAGCTATAAAGAGAAGCTAGAATTTAAAGACAATGAAATTTAATCACTAAGATAGGTTTTGGATGTATACATATCTGATTAGGAGAAAATGAACAAGGAATTAACTATATTAAAAGATGAATTAAGACTTAAGATTAAAGATGCAGAGAATGAACAAGCCAGGTTTCAAGTCAAGTACAGGAAAATATATAACGATTATAATAAAAGTATGGATAAGGTGAGAGGGGAATATCGAGAGTATAGGTAGTTCACTGAAATTGAATTGTAAGTATAGGATTAATGTATTCAAAAACTCCAAAATTCTTTGAGGTCATCAGCAGATGAACTACAGCTTGTCAAAATTGTCTTGTCAATACCTAGGCTAAGAAACTCGCTCAATCAGTTTGATTTGAGGAATTCAACTCATTCTGATATCATTTCTTAACTTCATGAGATCATTAGAGCTTCCAAGACTGGATCTAGAGTAACAAATATTCTACCCAATATTTCACCGGATATTCATGAGCTCTCCTCTTTTGGTGGCATGAATTCGTAAATGACTCACTCAAAGGCTTTTGAAAATTATGAAGCTTACATTCATTAGTCATCACAAGTGCTCAAAGATTAAACAATTGACAATGAAGACTTGACAAATAAAAATTAGTCCATGGTTATGTTAGGGATGAGCCCATTTGAAAATTCAAATACAAACATAGGTAAACTCATTTAAATTAATTAAAAGTATATGTGAAGTAAAAAAAAATTAAAACTCATTGCTTTGATTTTTAGATGTAATTTTATCATTGATTTAAATATTTACAAACTATTATATATTTACATTAACTAAAATAAATATGTAATTTTCAATTAAAATTAGATTAAATTATTTTGAGAATTGTTATTTAAAAATAATTGCTTATCTTTTATGCCTTCATTAAATTTTATATATATTATTGGAGTTATAGAAACAATAGCTCCTTAGATAACACTCTAAATAACTCTTTGAAGAAAATAAACATGTTTAATACTACAAATTAGGTATCGAGCCACAAGAGATCGCCTTCACATAACCTAATCAATTTTACAGGTGCTGATTCAGTAAAATTGCCCAAGTTAATATATCAATAGTAAAACCCAATAATTTAAATATAATATATAAATTTATAGTAAAAGTATTATAATTTTTAAAGAAAAGTTATTATAGAAAGATTATATTTGAGAATATAATATTAATAATTGATAGAAATTGTTTTATCGTTCCTTATGTTAATATCAATATATATATATCTATATAATTTAATTGGTTTTAGCAGCATAGTTTGAGGAAAATAGGGGGTGATAAGTACGAAATAGCCAATAAAATTGATGATCATTAAACTAAAATGTTATTAAACAAAATTTAGATGTCTCCCAATCAAAATATTAGGCAACTTATAATAGCTTGATAAATCTCAATTTCTTTTTATTTCGAGAAGATTTATTTTTAATCCCTCAAATTAATCTCAATACTTTTAAATAAAATAAAACTATATTGTTTTATTTTTAATCAAATGATGCTGTCTACGAACTACCATAGCACAATTAGGAACTCATCATCCATCAAGAAATCAGATATTGGTAGTCCGATTTTAATAAAAAACGACTATGATAAGAATATGATTTAAAATTAATTTTAACAGAAGAATATTGGATCAAGTAGGGATTTTCATATTACTCTTAACAGCTCAGTTAATGATATTTATTTAAAATTATTTATCAATAAAATGTTTGGTGGAAATTAAAGTAAGTAATTAAATGATGGAAATGGAATGAATTTCACATTGGGTAATTTTGGATTTAAGGAGTCTATGACTATTAGTAGTAAGGATCAATAAGAATGATTGAGAAATATAATATTTACTAATTATATGGAAAAATCTTTTAATTTCTTAATCCTGATTAAGTATTATAACAATTTGAGATATATATTTTAGAATAATACTGTTTTTTTTATATTTTTAAATACAGCTTATTTGATTAAATAATCTTTAAAAATATAAATCTTTTTCAAGATATCTCTCTTATTTCTTATTTTATATATTTTTATAAATGGTAAATATTCATTTAAACGATAAAATCTTTTTTAAAAATCAAGTCTTTAATTTATATTACAAAATATTTATATTAATTGATTTGGATTTTTCACTATAAATAGTTGCTAAACACTTTTTTGAATTTATAGATTAATGAAATTTAATCATAAAATTATTTATTAAAATTCTATTTCTAACTCTTATTTTGTATATTTTTTATTAAGAAATTCAAATGTCTGTAAATTATTAATTTATTTAAACAGAAAATTCAATTTTGATTTGTTGAATTTTTATATTATTGAAAAAGAGTATAAATTCTTATCTATTATAAATAAATACAAAATAGATATAAACAAATTTCACTTTTTGTAATTCATTCTTTCAAGATATTGTAGTAATACATTTGAATCAAGAATAAAGAATTAATTACATTTAATTACTTAGTTAAATTTCTTTTTATTCTAAATTTCTCCTAAATAAACCATTAATAATGTATAGTTTAGTTTATTTAATAAAAATTTAAGATTTAATCATAGATGAAAAGAAAAATACTAATCACCAGATATACCTATTGTCCATAATATTTTAAATCCTCTTTGCGTTCAAATTAATATTAATACATTATAATTTAATCAAACTAAGCGTTAGGAGTTCATGTTGTGATAATTTAAAAGTACTCGAAAATCTGCACTTTATAGTTACAAGTTACATAAAATCAATTAATGAGATGAAATCAAAAGAATTCTAATTCAATTTAAAATGTTAAAGTTGCAATGAGTGGGGAGCTATTTTTTTAATATAAATTTGCAACTTTAAAATTTTATACGTTAACAAACACCTCAAAAAAGTAAATATTTTATGAAAAATATAATTCAAGAATTCTTTCTCTTTGCTTAAAACATAGACAGCATAGATAAATAATTGATTTCTTTTTGGATTTTAGGGTCATATGAATTATTATTTTATTAATCATTCAAAATTTATAAATAGATTTTATCAAACCAGATGTAGATATAATTATATATTTACTAAATTTCTTTCGTTTCATTAAGGTATTTAAAAAACATTAATTTAATTGATAGAATCTAACTACAAAAAACAAGTTCCTAAATATGCTTGTTTTTGAAATTATACTTATAATTAGCAAATGCTATTATCAATAAAAGTTATATTTTATAAACATTAATAAGCTATATAAGATTGAGAGTGATTATATTTAAGTTTAATAATTATTAAAACTAAGTCTTAGATACAATAAAATAATTGCATTAGAAGAGATGGCATTCTAACAGTAATTATCGTATCTTTTTTCAATGATGAAACCTCTTCTAGGTTATTATAAATTAAAATACAAATTAGTTTATGTTTAAAACTATTAAAATACAAATTATCATTAAATTTATCTGATAAAACTGATCAATCCTGCAACACCTGCAAGTCTCATGTAGTGTTAACCTTCCTAAGCGCTAGTGATAGTGGGAGTTAGGCCATTAAGTCTAGCAAATTTATCTTTTAATATTAAGTAGATTAGATCTTTATGACAGTTTCTGTGCAATATGATATCTTTGATATCATCGTAGTTGTGTTCTCTTAGGAGTATCTGTATCTGGAGGTTTGAGTTTGCGTGCTCCTGCTTGGTTATGTCACTGTCATAATTTTATTGTACATTTACTCTATAGAGTTTAAATTAAAGAGTTGTCTTCAATTTGAGTATAAATCTTTAATTATCATCGATAGGATTCTTGTCAGTGTCACTTAAGAAGTTTTCATATGCTTAAATGCAGGCAGAATGCTAAAAATTATTAAGATAAAATAAATTATACCTCATTGACTAAATCTTAGTCGACGTGGCTCAACACTTATTGACCGAAAGTTATTAAGTTGTTTTATGGTTTGGTCTACATTTCCAATCTGATTTATATTATATGATGAATATTTTTTCTCTCTTTATTATAATGAAAATTGCTAAATATTCAAATGAAAGATAATCATTATTATATAGTCATTATATTTCAATTATTTTGTATGATAATCAGTTAATTTTATTTATATATTAAGAAAGAATAATCATAATTAATATATTACTTATTATATATTAATTGATAATATTGTAAATTAAGATAATTTTGATTTGTAGTTTAATTATATGATATAATTTCTTAATTCATTTTTAATACTATAAATTTTTTTATTTCAGTTGATTTGGAAATTACAAATTTAATGAGAAAATCTTTGAATTTGCTAGAATACTGAAATCTTAATTTTTTAATTTATCAGCTTTTGCATTTATACAATCTTGACACTTTCTCATCAAAATTAAAATTCATTTGTAATTCATATTATAATTGAATGAATTTGATTATATACATATCGAAAAAATGCCTGTCACATATTAATATTTCCTTCTTTGGCTATTTGTTAAGGGATTGCTAAATATTTTCATACTTACACTAATCTGATGTTTGTACCACAACTAATCTTACCAGGTGTATTATATTTATTAAATTTAATTAAAGAAAAGATTTTTATATTTTATTAATTTAAAATGTCAAGTTGTCCTTTAATTTGACATTAATATATATTTTTTTTATATTATAATTGTTGTTTTAGAGTTTTTAATTTTGTAATTATCATAATTAATGTAATAAGCTATATATCTCTAACTTTAAATTATTTTCTTGCTTTTATTCCATCTTAACCTTTTTTTTAATTTTTTAAATATCACATTTAAAATTCATGGAAATATTTCAATTCATATTTTAATTTTTCTAAGTTTGATATAGTAAACTATTAACGATTATAAGTATAGATATAAAAAATCTATATAATCTTATCAATTAAATATTTGAAAAAATACTAAATCTTTTTTTTATTTTTGAAGATTTTAGACTTAAAATTTACAGATAAACTTTTTGATTTTGCGAATAATTTGAAGAAATTTTATTAATTATAAATTTATGACAATTGAATATAAAAATAGCTTGATCATAGTATAATTAATACAAATAAAGATAAATGGAGGTTGAAAGTTATATAAGACATTCATATTTTTATAGAAATTTACAACTTCTTACAGTGCTTTTGAATTATGTGTGTGAAATAAAGAACGATATAAATCGATCAGAAAATTAAAGAATTCAAGTATCTATATGATTAAAATCAAACGAATATGAATTAAATTCAATCATAAAAATATTAAGATTTAATTAACTTTAAGACACATTATGCATTATTATTACAATAAAACTAATCTTATTGCATGGAAAATCAATTATAATAAAATAAAATGAATTATTAACATCATTGGCAAATAAAAATTAGCTGGATAATTGTGATAAATCAATAAGAAAATTGCCATTTATTTTATTTAAATTAATTTTATATTGAGAGTTATGTTAAGTATATCAAAATTTGAAATGAAATTAATTTCTTAATAAGATTATGCGATGCCTTTAAATGAAGTTTTAATAATTTAAAAAATATTCCACGATATTTAGATATTTAAAAAAAATTTAGAAAATTAAAATATTCTTGATTAATTTATTTCATAAATTTCTGGTCATAAAAAGACCAACTAGAGCCATGACAGTCCCATATTTTATAAAGTAATCATTTTCTTCGTGTGCATAAACGAAATATCCTTGCTGTTTGAGATGATTCATTTCTTCTGTCAACACTTTGACTGCCATCTCCCTGTGAAAGTCATGAGTGTAGTAGAAGCTCTTAATTGCGTCATAGTTTCCTTGAACGAGATATCTCTTGATCAACAGCTGTGTGTAAATCTGAATCAACTTATCGGAATCACTGTCATAAAATATTTAATTTTATAATGTATTCAGTATAAATCGAAGACTTATTTTTATTTTTAGTTTAACATTAATATTTTCATTGACTGGCTTCAACTTCTGGTCCAAAAGTGCTATTCATAATTTCTCAATTATTGTTTAAGCTAGAATAAAATTCAATGAAATTAAATTTACCTCCTCAATAAGTTTAGGGTCTATAAGACAGTGCAAGTAGTCTTTCATGGTAGCAAAGTCCTTCAAATGTTTCTAATTCTCCATATTCGAAAATGATTTTATTAATTAATTATTTCCCAAATCTTTCTCCTTATTTAAAAAAAAAAATTTAAATGAATGAAAATAATTTTTTTAAATTATATTTAATTAAATTTTGCAATATCATCTGCTCTGAATTCTATTCACAGTATAAATATTGATAGATGAGATAGTAAGTAAAAATATTGAAAAAGTTCATTCAACTTTATTTATAATCAATCATTCAACAAATTATGATATACAACACAAAAATATTGTTTCTCTAATTAACATAATAGTTTCTATTTATATAATTACCTTTACCTATAGTAATTTACTCTAAAATTAAGCATTGGATTTTAAAACTATCTTATTCGTTCTATTTTTGTTTTATTAAGCGAAACATTTTCGTAAAAATAAATGGGCTTATAAACATTTAATTTTAATGTTTTCATTATTATTATATATTTACTAATTGATTTTCTTTTAATAATATGATAGTCAATAATCAAACTTGATTTATAAGTAACAAAAATTGTATTGTATACTTAATATCTATAAGTTTTAGTAGTCAATCTTTTTTGTGAAGTTATCTTTTTTAAGCTCTAGGAGATAGAGATTTTGGAAATTTTAATATAAATAATTTTTGATATTAGAGTTTAATCATGTATTTTTAAAAAAAAAAAATGAATTAAATTTATAAATTAATCAATTATACTAATAAAAGAAGAAAATGTCTAATCATACGATGCAGTATCATTCATTAAAGTGTAAGTTGCAAAAAATAATCAATTTGGGCAATTGCAGAATATTCGAATTTGATTCAAAACATTGAATCTATCCTTAGATATATATTTCCTATGATGCTCTTAATAATTTGAATCATTAATCTAACTTTATAATTTATTTTTTAGATTGTCAAATTTTATAATTATATTTTTAACGAAATCCTTCATAGATAAATAACCTATTATCAAATCATAATAGTTATTATTCAAAATATTATATTAGTAATTGATGTCATATCACTTATAACTTAGCACCTTCAAAATATAAACTGTAAATATAGATTAAAATGAAATTTATAAATCTTAAGATTCAGGATAGTAGAAATGGCTTGCCATATTTGGTATTTGCTCTTGTTTTCCCATAAAAAAATGATGCAAAGGAATTGAGGAGGTACATAATATATCTTTATAGGGTTTATCAATCTTCACCATAGATAATTATTTAATAGAGCCTTCATCTATATAGGTTAAAAGAAAATATAAATATATTCAGCTAAACTACAAATATTAATAATTTTAATAGTAATTTGGCTTATACATAATAATTTTTATCATGCTTACGACGAAGTCTTTAACTTTTAGATTTTTTATTTATTATTAAATTAGTATTTATGATTAATAAGTGTAAGTTTAAAATAATTTAAAAAACCAGTCTATAATATAAAGGTCAGTATTAAAATGCTAAAGAATATTTTTAGAGTTAATTAAAACATTTTTATATTTCTAAAAACTTATAATAACTAAATTATTCACTTTATGGTCAAGAAGAGACCATACAAATAAATCACTTAGCCGTATTTTGTCCAATATTCTCCATCGTCTGCAAAGTGTAGATCCTCAGATGCTTTAAATTTTTCCATTTCCTCTTTAAGAATTTAGACTGCAGTATCTTGGTGAAATGTGTGAGTTTCATAGAGTTGCTTGATACCCTCATAGTTTTCATCTTTCAAAAATCTTGTGATCATGACGTTGGTATAAACTTCTCTTTTCTTTTCTATGGCATCGTCATCTAATATTTATAAGTTTACTTTATTGAGTTTGAATTAAAAATTTATCTTTAATTTTATTTTTACTCTTGTATTTTCATCTATACCAGGTTGATTAAACTCGTCATATCTCTTAACTTCTTCCTCATGCTAGATAAAAGAATTTAAGTGAAGTATAATATTTTACATAAGTTATAATCTAAGCTCCCACGAAGCTTTTAGCATAATTATCTAGGGTGGTGTAGTTTGAAAATAAGCTTGCTGCTGCCTCCATTTAGTTTTGGATATAATTTAATTATATAATTGATACATCATCTCCTTAATATTAAAATATAAATGTCTCCTATTCCTAAAAAAAAATAAATGTTTATTTTAATGAAAATATATGTTGTTATTTTTAATTTTAATTTTGCAATATAATATACTCTCTATCTTACCTAAAAATTGAAAATATTGACTAATGATTAGTTAGTAAAAATATTGATAAATTTATTTTATCATTAATCTTAATCAATTATTATGATAAACACTTATATATTGTTTCTCTAATCAATATTAAAAAAAAGTTTGTATTAAAATTCTAACACTAAATTTTTTACCTGTCTTAATATAATCTAAATAAGCGTGGCATTTTAAAAACTATGTTTTTGCTGAATTTTTGTTTAATTTAGTGAAACTTTTTCACTTAATATATGTATTTACAACTATTAATTTTATTAATTTTCATTTTAATTATATATTTACTAATAGTTTTTTTTAATACAATTAGAAAGTCAATAGTCAAGCTTGATTTATAAGTAACGAAAATGTATGGTATGCTAATATATATATATAAGACTTATTAATTTTATTGCTTGTTTTAGAGATCCCTTATTTAATATTTGTGATATAGGGATATCTGGAATGTTAAAGTAAATATTATTTGAGATTATAATCTAATCCTTAAATTATTGAAATAAAGTGAATTAGTTAATAAATTATATTAATAAAGAAAAATATCTTATCATTAGGTGTAGTGACATTCATTTTAAATTGAAGTTACACACACTAAAATTATATTTATTAAAATATCAGGGTACAACCTGAACTAAGTGGCAATTATGTGCAAGTTTCAAAATTAACTAGATAAAAAAATATATCAAATAATCATCAATTGAATAGACGACTGATTTCAAATACAAAGAAACCTTTCTTAGATTAATTTCCTATGTTGAATTACTAATTTTAATAATAAATTTTATTTTAAAATTAATTTTCTGATTTGTCAAATTTTATAATTATATATTTAGCGAAAACCTTCACAGCTAATAAACATATATTAAATATGCAATTGATATTGTTTCAATAATAACTTGATAAAAAATCTCTTATAACTTAGCAACTTACAATATATACTGTAATATATAATAAAATGGAATTTTTATAATCCATAGAATCAGTAGTAGCAAAAGTGATAATTATATTTATAATTGCTCTAGTTTTCCTCATTTAAAATAATGATATAAAGAAATTTAGATGGAGTCAGATTTGATATTATTTAGAGTTTATCAATTTTTATACATAGAAATAGATTTAATAGTTCTCCAACTATATAATTATAAAATAAAATTATAATGATATTAGATTTAATTTAAAATTAAATTTCAATAACTATTTGATTTTTGAATACTAGTAATTATTCTGTTAACTACTAAGTCATTAGCTTTAATTTTATAAAATTATTATTAAAATATTATCTTGTAGATTAAGGAGTGTATGTTTAAAGTAAATATTAAAATAATTTTATAACATAAAGCCCAGTATTAATATGCTAAAATCTTTCTATTATAAATTTAATCATAGATAAAAAGATTTAAAGAAATTAATAATTTAATCATTTTCTTGTCAAGAAGAGAGTCACCAATGAGCTAACTTCGGTTATTCTCTAGGAATGCTCTATCTCCTCATCAGCAAAGACAAGGTCATCAGCTAAAAGGTTCTTGATTTCTTCCCTCAATATTTTGACTGCAATAGCTGTGTGGAAGGTGTGTGTCTCATATAGCTGCTTGATGCCCTCATAATTCTGATTCTTTAGGTATCTTGAGATGATGACGTTTGTATAAACCTCTCTCTTTTTATTGATCTCGCTGTCATCTAATTTTTATATATTTACTCGATTGAGTTTGAATTAAAGATTTATCTTTAGTTTTATTTTTACTCTTGTATTTTCATCAATAGCTGGCTGATTCTTAGAAAGCAGAAAATCGTCATATCTCTTAATTTCTTCGTTGTGCTATATTAAAAAATATATTTAAAGTATCATATTTTACATCATTCATAATATCTTCTCCAACAAAGCTTCTTGCATAGCCATCTAAAGTGGTGTAATTTGATAATGTTCTTGCTGCTGCCTCCATTTAGTTTTGGGTATTTATTAATTATCAATTTAACAAATCCTCTTCTTATTAATAAAATATAAATGTTTATTTTAATGATAATATTTTTGTTTTTATTTTTAATTTTGCAATATATTCTACTCTCTTTGTTGCTTACAAATTGAAAATATTTTATGATGAAAATAAGTTTAAAATACTTATAAATTATACTTTAATTATTATAGTTATAATCAAAATAAATAATTATAGATTTTGTTAGATTTTTTTTAAAGTTTTGACAATTTTAATTTATTGTCTTTATTTTATAAATTAGAATAAATATAAAATTTGCATATTTTTAATTATCTGTTTTGCTCTGTTTAGTGAAAAACTTACCTAAAATTTTGGGCTTATTAATGATTAACTTCATTTAAAAATTAAATTTATAAATAATAAAAATTAAATTTTATGCTTAATACCTTTATAAAGTTTAGTAACTAATTTTGTAAGTTATGAAGTTCTCTCTTGTATTAATCTGGTATAAATTATTAAAAATATCGATGTAAACTAATCTTTAAAAAAAATTTTCAACTATCTTGAAAGGTATAATAACTTAACAAGAAGGTAAAATGTTAATCAATAAAATTTTAAATGCCTTTTGTAATTACTTTTAAACCCTTAAATTTATACTACTGTCACAAATTACTAATTGTATCACCTTGAATTTTTCAAATTGTAATTATAAACTCATATAATAAGATGAAGAGTTTGAATAGAAAAGAGAACATGAACTTCTTGAAATTTGTTCTCTATAATTTATACAATATTGGGATATATTTATTTTGATTCTATTCTTTTTCTGATTTAATGTTATTTTTATAATATGAAAGAACCTATGCTTATATAAATTAATTGAATATTTCAAAAGAATTTTAACAATTTAATTTATTCGTATTCATCGAATGGATATCACATTTTATATAATAAAAATTTAAGGAGTTAAATTTCTCGTATTCATTTCAAATAAAATTAATTTGATTTCTAGTTTTTAATTAAATGTTATGTAAAGGTTGACTTTCAGTATTTATTATATCAAAAAACAAAAATTATCAAAGATTGAACCCATTATTTTAACTCTACATACAATTTATTATATTATTGGAAAAGTTGACTTCTGCAATTAAAATAACAATCTACAATGTTTTAGAATAAATACACATTTAAATCATATTTCAAATTTATTTCCTAATTACGTTTAAAAGATTAATTTAATTTCTGAATAAACTCAAAAAAATTAAATTCACACGAATATTGGAAGCATTGACAGCCAATGTTTAATATAGAGATTATTTATATGGTCAAATGAAACTAGATAGTTATCTTGGTGGTATAAATTATTGATATATTTAAGTTTCGATAACTATCTATTAATTTAAGATTGTAAAGTCAAATTTATCTGATTTTGATAATTATTTATATTTTGATCAGAAACTTCAAATTTAAGTGGTAGAATTTGAATTTGAGAAATTTATATTGGTTGATACTTTGATATTGGCTTATTTTTTATTGAAAATAATTAACATAACAACTACTCTACTATTTAATTGGCATAAAATAACAAATATTTATGTGTTTGCAACACACTCTAGAAGCTAGATTCTCTTGTAGAATGAAACTTTCACAATGCATATTTGCAAACATTTACTACAAAATATAGCTGACGATGCAATCACTGACCGAAAAAGCTCTGAGCTGCTTGGGCGATGTTTGCTGAGCTCATCATATCGTTTCTGTCCTTGAATTGAGAACCATTCTCCAACATGCCTTCTTGTTGTTGTTGCTCAAGGTTGTACTTAAATTCTAATATAAATTATCATATTTTAAGAACTAAATTAAAGGTTCATATTGAGCTGACATTTACAGTTACTGTGAAAAACTATTTAAACGTTGTACATGATTTGTTGTTGCATGAGTGCAGCCTCGTCTTCCCACTGAATCTAGAACTTGGTGACTCTTGGCTTCTCGACTAAGATGTGTCTAGTGAGTTTATCAAGGATGGGGACTGGTGGCTGGTTCTCATTCAACTCCTGCTCTTCGTAGAAGTTGTTCACGTAGTAACCTACTCTGAAGAACTCTTGGTTGTTGTAAGAGCAAGTAAGAAGGATGCCTGTCACTCCTACAATGTCGTTTTGCAAGATCTTGGAAACATCTGGTGGGTTGCCCTAATACGAAAGTAATTAGCAAATGTTAAAATGAAAGAGCTTGAAAGGTAAAATAGCAGAGTTTTTAAATTCATGAGCATTCATAAATTGCAATAGACATGCTTTAAATCACAAAATTTACTTACCTCAAAGATGAACTTCATTTATCCAGCTTGAAGTTCGTCCATTTCAGCCTCTTCGAGTACTTGATCATAGGCAGGATCTGAAGCCTGACCAATGTAGACAATTCTCCATGTAAGTACTAAATTGAAGTTTATTATCAAATTCACCACGCAAGAGTATTCCGCAAATTTTTCCCAATTTATTTGTCGAAATATTCCAATATTTCACACAAAACGATAGCAAACTTTTTATTAAACTTACTCTTAGAGAGTGGCTGAAGAGCCTCAAAGAAGATCTCGAAGCTAATCTTTGAGAGGAAGGGAGCCTTGGCGTTGTGAGCAATCACATTGATAACGTTGACTTGAGACATTTAATATTTCCGCTAATTATTTAAATTATATTCAAATTACAAAATTCAATCTTATCCTCACTACTAAGGAATATTATGAGGAAATTACAAAGTAGAGAAATTTATTTAATTATTGTTAAAATATTAGCAACTAGGGGATTTTAAATTTTGATAAGTATATTAAATTAATGATAAATTTAATATAGTAAAAATTAAAAAAATTAAAGTTTTTTATTCATAAAATTTATGCAAGATTATATTAGCATCTCTAGATTGTATAATTTAAATAAGACTCGAGAAATATGAATAATTGGGGTCTAAATCATAAATTTAGCAAAAAACATTCTAAAAAAAATTATATTATTTTTAATATAAGATTATTATTGAATTAACCTATTGATAAGGTTGTCATTCAGATTTAAAATTAATTTTCATATTTATGCAAGAGAGATAAATTTAAGGTAAATATCCTATTCTTAAATACGATAATTTTAATTATTTTTTATTTCACTTATTATTGTTAAATATAAATAAATAATTAAGGAAGTAATTACATAATTACACATCAGAAAAATGGAGCAAAATAATTATGGTTAGTGATTCTCTTCCACATAATTTTCTAATATTTTAATATTTATTTTCTTATATTTGACTAATCCATATTCCCATACGATATTTACTTGTATCTAGGTAACATGTATGAACATCAAGAAGATGAAAAGATAAACTATGAGTAAGAAAGTGCCTTGGAGAATCAAATTTACTAATAAAATCAGTTCGACCCAATGGACTCTAATAGTCTAAACTAGAATAGGCAATAAAATTAAACCACAAGCATTTAATGGTATTTAGTATAGGAATTATTCCTATCAATAATTTGAATGTTTTATTTATTGGGAGGAACACTAATGGAGGTGGCTAGAGATCTTCATAACTTCAATAAAATAAATCTCCGAATTAATATTCAGTTCCAACACATAGACAAAACAAAAGACCAGTCTCAATATTAAAGAACAAAAAGACTCATGTTGGCTTGAAAGGAACTTATCATCATTCAGCATCACAGAATTATTTCTTAAAAGTTGTTATAAAGTATTTTATAGAATTTTTGGAATGCGATAAGTGATCAGCCTAATAGTAATCCAGACTCTCCCAAGGTTGAAGGTCATAGATTAGCTGGAGATACTCGAACAGGCCAGAAAACAGTGACTCAAGTGAATTTTTTCGAATGCAGAGAGGTCACTAATTGTGAGTTCATTTATGAACACAGTGACAAGAGTAGTACTCCAAGAGGTGGGAATAACTAAGGAGGAGGCATCTTAATATAAATAAGTTAATCATAAATTAAAATGTATATAGGCATATTTGACACTCTATCAAGATTCTTCACAAGGTAGTCTTAATAAGCAGAAATTTCAGCAATGTGTGCCCTAAAAGACCTACTAGCAATTGGCTTTTCAAATGGTGTTTTGATACTTTTCGATATTGATAAACTTGATATAATTTTCTCACACAAGCACTTCACTAAAAATGATAAACCCATAGATAAGCTAAAATTGTTTCAAATCGATCAATCGACAAGCAACACTCATTCTGATGAACCAATATAGCAAATAATCTTTATTATTGAAATTCATTGCATTTATTCATTTATAAATCTCCTATTGTCTCTATCTGATGGCTTCTTAAGCTATCACAGATTCCCTAAGATTCAAATAGTTGATGAGCTATTAGTAGAGAATAATATCATTGATTTCCATCCCTATATAGTTCAGCAAACCCCTTTTCTCGCTACTTTGCATAAATACCCTCGTGAATTGAAAATATTCAGACTCAGGTCTAGGCTTGAGTATAAATATTTGACAAAAGTCATGCTGGATTATGTACCATTGGGCTTTACAGTATACAAAGATATCTTCCTGATTACTTATAGAGACTTCTCTGAGTATTTGAGAATTGATAATAAAGGGAGAGACGTGGAGTCAGTCACTAGATTTACTCTTTGGTAGAATAAGTAAAAATATTCAAATTAATAAATATAAAAATATTAAAAATAATTGAAATAGTTAAGAGTACAATTCATTTAATTGTTGATTTCTTAAATATTATTTATAGGATGGCATAAAAAAAGAATAAAAGGTATCATAATATTTATTATAAATTATTCATTATGTTGTCATATCTAAAAAAAATAACAAAAAATATGTTATTAAATTTCTTTGTAAAGTTTATTCACATCTGAATAATATCCACAATTAATTTAATATACTTAAATACAAATTAAAATAATAATTTATTACTTCTCTTGTTATCATTAAGTGTTTTATGTTGGATAATGATATTAATTTATTAAATGATGAGTAAGAGCAGGCCAGGTTTAATCCTTTACCTGTATTTGATGAATCAATCTAAGCATTCGTAATAACAAAAGAAGACTACTCCTTTTATATGGATGTCAAGGGTGTCTATGACAGAGAGTTCAATAAAATTAAGTGGTCTGACCATGTTATGCACGTAGAAATAGTCAGGCCTTATCTTGTAGGATTTCTACCCAATAGCATCGAAATCAAGAATATTTTCAATCCAAACAGAGTAGTCCAAAAAATTGAACTTTTGTAGAGTGCAATATGTAGACATGCTGTAGCTTAGAATCACATATGCTTGAGAGAATTGGATAGCATGTATATTTTGTTGAATAGAAAACAGTCTAACATTAAAGTCTTACTTAAAATGACCTAGATAGATCCTAGAGTCTAAATTAACATGTTAATTGAGAGAAAACTCTACAGTACAGGTCTAAAATTCTATGAACTCCTGCTAGATAATAACTTCGATGGTATGACTAAAGAGCAATATGATAAACTACAAAGAGAGAAGGGTTTCTATAATTTTATAGTCAAAAGACGATATTACATAGCTAAGGATATCTTCAAGGAATATAAAGTTCCTTAATAACAAGTTATTCTACTCTTCTCTGAGATTTATCCTACAATCTTTATTCAGAAATTGATTGAGATGTTTGATATTAATGTGAAAGAAATACCTTATTTTGATCTATAAAAGTAAAAAGAGCTTTCTATTTTTGATTATCATTATAAGGGAACTTAAGGCAGCTTTGCAAGTAGGCTTGGCTAAATGGCAAATCATTAAAATTTTGGAATTAGCAATTAAGAAAACAACATGTACTTGAAGAACGATATAGACTCAGAGAAACTTACAGCTATGAGGGAATTCCTCCACTATTTCATTAAAAAGAGAAATGAGTTAATCAAAAAAATTGAGAAACTCTCCCTGGTTGAGAAAGGCATAGATAAATTTCAATCTTCTAATCAGGTTAACAGCGATGGTGGAGCAAATTCGAGTCTTTTCAATCCTTTGTAATTTCAAAGTGACTAGTTTAACGCCTAACTTGCTTAATAATAAGTAGGAAGTCCTCCCCCTATAATACCAACTGGAGGGCTGAGCACTCTTAGGCAAAATCTTAATAGAAGAATGTCATTTGAAAGAGTCAACATTGATGAATAGAACAATCCATTCGATTTAGAGATCATTCCAGACAAGAGATATAATAAATAATGCAATATATTTATATTAAAAATGTCAATAGTTATATCACTAATCCGATAATGAAAATGTAGACTAAAAATTATCTTAACTCTACTACTTGAGAATAATGACTGAATTCTTTATTTTTCATTCTCTGATACTCTTGATTAAATCGAATGAAGAGCATGACAAGTTAGTCCTCAGAAATGAATTCTACTCTCTTTATATATATTGCACAACCTTTGTAAGAAATATAAATAAAAGAAATGTTTCAGCTTATTTTAGCTTTAATTTTAAATTCTCTGCTGAAAAATGACAATGCTCTTCCATCAGAATTTTGCAGAGAAGTTTTCTTTCATTATGAAATGTACGATGAAGCACTTCTTTTCCTATACTATAGAAAAGATTATAAGGAGCTTTTAGGGCTTATTCACAGAGAATTTGAATAAAATAAAAGTGATAAGAAATTGAGAAATTATTGGCTTTCAAAGATGATTATAAATATATGAATAAATATGACACCTCTAATTTAATCACAATTGTTTTAATTTGAGAAAAGTTCATTAATATTTATGTTATAAGTACAGCAAGAAAATAAACGGTAAATTTGAGTAAATATTTATTACCAATATATTTTAGAATAAGGAAATGAAGATCTTGCAATTTAGAGTACAGCCTGGCTCTTTGACATAAATCTAGACATCGCCCTAGAATGCTTGAAGAAATTCGAGAAAAAAGACCCCTTTAAATCTGATAAAATTATGCGTTTTATTAAAGACAACGGAGGTTTCATTGGCTGTCTAAAGTACCTGGAGTATCTCACACTGGAATGTGGAGTGGAAGATAGACCAATACACACTGAACTGGCTTGCTTATATGTTTCTTACATAGCTATTCAACTAGATCAGTATACAATGCAGTCTGATTAATAGAATACAGGGATTGCCTTAAATTAAGCACCAGGAGGTTAAAACGATTAATAGTAATAAATTTCAGAGGGATAAATAGATTTTGCAAAAGCAGATTAAGATGAGAAAATATTTGGTAAGCTTACTATAAAATTTAATTTGATCCTTATATAGAATTGAGAGAGAAACTTATGATGTTATTTGAGAAGAGTGATTTCTTTGAGCCACAACCAATTTTAGAATAAATGCCATAAAATTATTTAATTAAAGAGAGGGTTATACTTTTAGCGAAATCTAGAAGATATAAGGAAGCTTTTACTATTTGTGTTGATTAACTCTAAGATGTAGAGTATGCTAAACTTAATGTGATTTAAAATTATCTACAAATAATATCAATATTATCCTTATTTAACTTTTACTAACTTTTACTCAATTAAAATTAAAATAGTAAATCAAAAAAATTCAGATAGGAATTATTTTTTTTATTTATGAGTGTTGCTCACAGAGCATTTAAATGGCACAAAGATAAATCAATTTATTTCTACATTTTTGCCAAGCTTTTACAGTCAAACCAGCGAGACTAAGCCATGCAAGTTCTACAACAAAACTTCAAATTTCTCTCGTTTGAGCAAGTCACCAAGCATCTCTCAGAAAATGAGAAATTTGATCTAAATTTGAACTAATTTTATGCACAAGCTTTTGTTGAAATGGAAAAAGTGCAGAAGGAACTCAGTGTCATGAGAAATTTGACTTAATATGAGTATTTCACAGTTGCTGAGGAGTTATATAAAGAAAGAAATAAAAATATTATGATTAATGAGGAGACTGTTTGTAATACTTGTGGGAAAAAGATACAGTAATACCCTTTTTATTGGGTTCCTAAGAGTCAGCAGATCATTATAAATTTCGGTAGATAGTTGTTACAAAGCTTATTATATAATAGATGTTGAAATTTAAGCGAATTTCAATATATTTTACTAAATTATCATTCATTATCATTGCTTTATAAACGAAAACAGAGAATACTATAAAAACATGGCAATCAATCAATAAAATAACAGTGGAGATTAAGCCCCTAGTTTAAGTAATTCCCCAAATAAAAATGAATAGAATATAGAAGCTAGCAGTTGAATAGCAAGTAATTACTTATTTTAATTTCGTTAAGTCATAAAATAATTATAGTTAACTTAAAATGATTTTTATATTAATCTTTAAGGAAATTAAGTCTACAAATTGTTCACAGCAATTTTTCCTTGTATAATATGGCATTTTTATTAAGTTTCTTCAATTCCTCCCACTGAACCACGAATCTATATTTTTCATTAAAAATTATTAGAAAGTATTAAATTCTTAAATATTTACTTGTTTGCTATTGGTTTGAGTAACTTGCCAGTCAGAGATAGAGATGTCACTCTGCAAAAACTCTCAATAAACAATATTTTGGCTTTTGGTTTAATCCAAAAGATTTTAGATATAATTTCACTGAATTCCTATAATATTATTTTAACAATTATATGAAGCAGTATGTTATATGGTACAATTTGTAGGTCATTGGGCTAATAAATTTGATAAAAAGGGAATGAGTAGTAGTAATAATTATATTTAATAATTGAGAATATTATAGCAGTAAAATGGACAGAGCAAAGATTATTGATGATACTATTCAAGTCATTAACATCAATCGTGACGGCAAATTCTTCGAGAAGGGTTAGTCATACAATTATACAATTATTTTTTACATTGAAGGTCATTCTTCATTTACAATATACATTCTAAGCAATTTTGCTTTGAATCAATAAATTGTACTTAATTATACTTAAACTCACTTATTAATTGCGAAGTTCCTCAATATCATTGTCTCAAGAACATAGTCTAATTATGATTTATATATAGTTTCAAGAATTGAAGCCAAGTCTGAAGTGAACAAGCTTGAAGTTCAACTTGATGTGAACACTGATATCTACCCAATGGAAAAGGATGCTTACTATGCAATCAAAAAACAATATTAAATGATTAATATGTAAGAACCAATATCATTTTAGTTAATGTGCATCGCTTCATCTATCAACACTGATGGCTCAGAGGAGTTTGACATCTTCCGCTACCAATCAGAGGGCAGTGTAGCTGGTCCAGATGGCCAGGGAAGTCTCCTTGACCAGTACGAGTATGTCATGCACGGTAAAGTCTTCAAGTACACTATTGACAATGACAAGATGTAAGTTATCAATATATTTGAGAAACGAATTCGTGAATATAAATGAGTTATTAACTGAGCTTTTTTCACCGATTCGTGAAGACGGCATTAATACTAACTTTATTATATAGATCTGTGTTTATCAGCTATGGTGGTTTGTTGATGAGTTTGACTGGCGGCTTGAAGGAACTCAAGAACCTTGAAATTGACTCAAGAGTGTATCTCCTCATGAAAAAGATTTGATTTATATATGACATTTGTTTGGAATGGAATAATTAGCAGCTTACTTAATTTAATTAGAGATTAATCATTAATTGGCTAAATTTATTTATAAAATTCATTCAAATTGAGAACAAACAAGTGAGATCTATAACTTTATCTTTCATTTCTCAATATATTTTCTTATAGAAAAGAAATATAAACTCATTAAGACTTAACTGATTTTATTGTTAATTAATTATACTTATATTAAAAATACTTAATTAAGAAGACTCATAAATAAAGTGATGCTGCAAACACAATACCTCTCTTGAGACCTTTTTGAGCCTCTTCAAACTTTCTCTTTTACTCCATATTTCCAATAATCTTTTATATTATGATTGATTTATAGTAATTATATATGTATTGTGTAAATTTACTTAAATTTTAATAAATTATCTTGCAAGACTCTGTCATTTGACTAAGTAATTCGTCTAATCTACGGAAAGCTCTAATAATTGTGCCTTCATATACATCCTGTGCAATTTCACAAATTTCCTTGAATTTGGCTCCCTAACACCACTTGTAAGAGAAATTTATAATACTTACACTTTTTAAATTAAAATGTAAGTGATTTCCATTATGTCTGGTCTGAACTTCTGTACATACTCTTCCTTGTCTAATGGAATTTTACTCTCAACCATAATAAACTTAAATCATATTTATTAATTCCACGAAGTAAACTTTTGTAGATAATTGTTTAGATTGATTATTTATAGGTTTAGTGGCAATTTTCTCAGCTGCTTATTGCAGTAGTTAAAATGGCTGAGTAAACTTCTCTTCTTTGGGCATTTTGACCTCCCCCTTTACATCTGTAAATACTAAACATGAGCACAGTGCTGCAATCTGATTAGGTTCCATTTTTTAATTAAGTCATGCTTTTTTATGAATGAAACATGTATTAATTAGACCATGTTTTGGAACATACCTGAGAAGAGTAGCTCTGTAACGAGGAGCTCATCACTTGCTGAAATGGAGCAGGCAACTTTACCTTTGAGTGTTGGTTAATCAGTTTTCTCACACATCTCTAGTCTTCTCATAACTCTCTTCATTTTATTTGAGTATTTTTGATTTAATTAGATTTGTTTCAACTTAAAATCATTAGATTATCAATAAAGATAATCTTCATGTTAACTAGGTCGTTCTTCATGATCATCTCACTGGCTTTCTTTACACTTTCTTCTAACTCAGTCATTGTATGTTTTATCTCTTTCTTTCTTGCAAATAATATCTCATGTTGATCTGATACTGATTGATTCTGCAAGTATTTCTCATTAACATAATAATAATTAAATGTAGTCAATAAATAAGAGAAATTAAGAATATATGGTAAATTATAAATTTCATTGATCTTTTGAAGTTCATTATCAATTAGAGTTTTCGCTTTGAAAAATTTCTTAAGCTCTGAATTCTCAATTTCCATATCTTTGATGGGGTCTAACAGGGGAATCTTTGCACCAAACTCGAATCTCTGCATTATTTAGAAGAACATTTTAGTAAAATTTTTCCAAATTTATAACTAAATTTATCCAACTCTCTTTTAAAATAATATACCACAAACATGTTCTCAACTTGCTTGGCGTTATCTTAGTCCTTGAGGTTATGTGGTAAGTTTACCTATATAGTACTAATGGCAGCTATGTTGGTGTGATGCATGATAACTGGGCATACTCCCAATCTGCCGTCTTTAGCTTTGGCGTCACCTGGCTGCAATAAATTGTCATTTGTCAATCTGTTCTTCACATTTCATTAAATCTTAGAAATACCAAAATAAAATGCACTACTAAGCATGTTATATTAACATAGAGGTAGACATCAAGGATGAAGTGGTTTTCATTCTAAGATAGAATGTCTAAGGCCTGGCTGGTTTTACTCTTGGCTGCCATCATAAACTTCTTGGGATTAATTTTTTGCTTAGTCCAGCTTACTACAATACCCCAACCCCAATCTTACTGCTCTGAACATATCTTAACCAATCTGCCTGGGACCATAAATGGGTAAAAAATAGATAATCTTCATATATTTGTAGGTTTTACTTACAATATAATTTAATGGCATGATATTTTCTGGTTCACATACAATTGTGTTAATTTTCTAGTCAATCTACTGTCTCTGACTGATATATTTAGTTTTCTTCTCATATTTATCTTCTAGTGGAATGTTGATTGATTTATATTCAGCTATTAATTCAGTGAGTTTGGCTTTCATCTGAGGGCAAGCTCTTTCATTTTAGAATTGATGGAAACTATTAAAATTACTATAAAATTAATTAATGGCTAATACTACTATTAAAATGAAAACTCTTAAGGATGATATCTTCAGGACTAATATCTTCAAGTCTCATCATATTTAAGAGCATGTTGTATCCCAAATGAAAAGCAGAGTAAAGTGGATCACTCTATCCTTTATTTCTTATTTTAAAATTTCATTTCATATACAAATAGTACATTAATATATGATGTGTAATCCCTTGAGAATGTTCTTAGCAACATCAGGCTCGAGTTTCTTATTAGCAATCATGATAGTGACTCCTCTATCGTCTAAGCCACGACGACCAGCACGCCCGGACATCTGAATGAACTCACCACCTGTAATCCAGCGGTACTCATCACCATCGAATTTCTCAATTGACGTAAAAACTACAGTTCATATATAACTTTAAATATAACTTAGTTCTAGCAGGCATGTTGATACCCATTGAGAAAGTCTCAGTAGTGAATAAAATCTTTAAGAGACCTTCCTGGAAGAGTAACTCAATGACTTCCTTGACTATAGGAAGCAGACCACCATGATGTATACCAATACCTCTTTATAATAAGGGCAACATTGATTGAATAGTGGGCAGTTGAGCATCTTCCTCTGCTAATGAGGACATTGCATTATTGAAAATAAGCTTAATCTGGTCCTTTTCTTAATAAAATTAATAATTTAAAATCTTTTTGATTTGCTATCTTGTTAGTTATAATATTTTACGATTAATATAGAAAATAAGTCAAAAATTAAATTTAAACTTGTTTTAGATTTCTTCATCTTTATTGAAATCGCAACCCTTAAGAGCCATAGCATAAGCTTCGCAGTCACGCTTTGAAAAACTGAAAACAATACATGGATCTAGTCCCTTATCTACAATAAGTGTGATGATTTTCTTCATTTCTGAGTTTTAAGTAGTTTTCTACTAGGTGGTCTTGTTTCTATTCTTTTTATCATTAATGATAAAATTTATTACCAGAATAGCTTGAAATGAATATTCCAAATCAGGAGTTTATTTTCTAGTGTTTAATAATTAATTGTAAATCATCAAGAATCTTATCTAAGTTCATGTCATTTTCGAGTACACTAATTGCTTTGGTGAAATTTTACTCCTTAAACTGACCGTTTTAGTCAACCACACAGTATATACCCTCTCCTCCCATGGGATTAATAAGAATATATTTTATATTAAATGGGGTAGATGAAATGCTGGAGTGGAGTGGGTCTGTAGTCAGTATATACAACTGAACAAGGTTGCTTCTTTATTTTCACGATCCACTCAGCAAACTCTCTAGCATTGGGAATAGTTGCAGACAAGAATACTCATATAATATAAGGGTGTTTCATCTATGTATGATTTGAGTAAAATAAGAGGATAATGCAAATCAAAAACTTATTCTTAATTAAATTTATCCATGATAATACAATAATATTTTGTTTGTTTACACTATAATGTTATGTCTGATTTAAAAACTTCCTACATTTATATATAATTATTTTATTCTCGGTTTCCCTTTATTTTATAATAGCTTTTCCCAATGTTTGAAATACCATTTCTGAACTCCTCGAGTTGTTCAAATTATGCATTGATTACTCATTTCAGTATTCATTCAAGTGTGAGTTTAGGTTTTTCAATTCCTCTTTAAATTTACTCAGTCATTTATATCCTGAAGATTCTAAGTGCTTCTCTTACATCTGGAATTTACTTCTATACTATTTGTCTCAGAAGTGGGGCTAGCTCTTAAAGATAATAAATAGAAAAAGAAAGAAAGCGAAAATCAATAAATAGCAATTTTTTAAAATAATTCTTCTAATGCGTTGTCTGATGGATCATCTGTCCAAGTTTTAATAAATATGCCGTTTTCTGGTTGCATTTAGAAATTCTCAGCTACATTATCAACAATCAGGGTTTTAGATAAGTCTCTGCCTGTTCTAGATAAATCCTAAATTAAAATAAACAATTATTCAATCAATTAAAGTAATTTAATTATTTCTTATGATATAAATTATCATTCAATCCTTGATGTGACACTATCCATTTGACTAAGTATGTTGCCTGTAGAGACGGTAAGATATATATCTATGGGGATCTAATTGATCAAGTACCCAATCAGCATACTATAACATTTGGAGTTAAAAATCAAGTAATGCATTGAATGTAATATATAAAATATTAGTGTATTGATTGTTTTAACTTACATCTTGCATGCCAGCTGTGAAAATTACTAATTCATAATATTATGACATTTCTCTAAGGAATTCTTGAGCGCCTGGTCTTATTAAAAATGTACCTATCTATGATTCATATACAAAATAAAACCTGAAATTAATTTAATTTAATACTTTGCTAGATTTAGTCCTAATTTGACAATTTAATAATCTAATAAATATGATTCCCCGATTGGGTTCATAAGATCTGGGTCATTTATGCTTTCGATATTGTAGGAATACATTTGAATTTGGAAAATTAATTTAAATTAAATCAAAATCGTGGCAGTTAAAGTTGGCCAATTTAAACGATCTTGGGCTCATTTGATAGAGAATTCAAAATTAGCTGGACTTTACTATTGGCGGTACTATTTTATCGCATCCCTGGAGCGAGATAACTTCACTTTAATGTGAGGGTATAATTTAATGAATTTAGAGGTGTTTAATTAAAGTGAAGTTATCTCGCTCCAGGGATGCGATAAAATAGTACCGCCAATAGTAAAGTCCAGCTAATTTTGAATTCTCTATCGAATGAGCCCAAGATCGTTTAAATTGGCCAACTTTAACTGCCACGATTTTGATTGAATATTTATTTATTTTAAATTAATTTTCCAAATTCAAATGTATTCCTACAATATAGTGAATCAAAGTCTCGTCAAGGTCAAGTACAAGTGTATAACAACCAGGGATTTACTGTTTGGGTAAAAAGGGTTCCACAACTTAAGGTAAATGATAAGAATCATCGGCTGGTCCATAGTGATTTTTATTAGTATTTCTTTAATGATTTAAAGCCAATAAAAACAGTTATCAAAATAAATATAAAAGTGATATTGTATTGCTTATTAGAGCTAGTCCATTAAGTTGTAGTCATTAGTGTTGTTACTATTATTCATTTAGATTTCATTTTAGTATTGATTTTCATATTGATATTGTGTTTATTTTGGACCATTTTGTACGTTTAGCATTGCTTGTTAGTTCAGTGCTTTAAAAAATCTGAATATTAATACATATAAAATTGCTTTGATCAAGTTATCTTTCACTCTGTTTATGTGAATCTTTTCAATTTCATTTAGTACAACATTTATAGAGTTGAATAGCTGTTTTCCATCTTCTTTGGCTCTCTTGCTTATACTAATAAAACTTTTCAGCATCTGCTCATTATTGTTATATTAATATATTTATAGGTAAAAATATATGAATTTTATAGATGTTCAATTTTGTTTTAATGGCAATATTTTTGAAATATCATTATAACCAATTTTTAAATAAATTATAAGCTTTATTAATTCCAGATTATATATTTTTCTAAACAGTAAAGTTGAGATAAATTGATATAAACTAAGAAGAAAAATAATTAAAAATTATTTTTTATTTTTTAATATTGGAATTGATCTCTACATTTCTAGCATCCTCAGTCATTGTAAGAATAACATCTCCATTTATTCTAGATTTAGTGTAAATGATATCCTTAAGTGCAACGGCCCACACATTAGTTTCAATGTGTTCAAGGCCCATTCTGTGCAGTACATAACAGATAACATGAATAAAGTTCTAATGTGCTTAGATCAGTACTTTCTTAAGAGATTTGAACTGACTTTTCAATTAAGAAGACTATCGGTTTTAAACTATGAATGCAGTTATTACAACTGAAATACTCTCGAAAATAAGCCCTTTTCTTATTGTCTTTCTAGTATGAGGGTCTCTATAGATCTTATAAATGTCAAAGAGGCAGGTCGAGTCTTTTGTCACTTCCCACCATTCTTCACATAGTATCATTAATTTCTGAAGAGTGTTAGGTCCAATAACTTCAAGAGACTAAATCATAGTCCAAAGTTTGATCTCTTAGAATAAAACTGCTTCCAAATTGATCATAAACTTTTACTTATTAGAATGTGATTAATGACTTTGGCAATTGCATTAACTGCAGCTTTGATTTGTTTGACCATCTAGGGAAGTTACACAGCTGCAAATAACTCCTGATGACGTGGGATGAGTATCTAAACCGCTTTCAGTAGTGAATGGATTATCTCCGGCAGCATTAGATAGTCTTTATTATAATTGACTCAATCTCTCTTGAAGCTATGTATTATTAATCTACAAAGTGCTATTTAATGATTATCGAATGTGATTGTTGGCATGTGTGGCCTACCTTGAAGTATCCATTTCGCAATCATCCCCATCTTCAATTTAAGTAAGAAGAATCTTATTTTCTAATTTATGAAACTATGCGTTTTTGCTTTGAGGTGATACCGCAGTCAAAGTCATTTCAAAAGGTCCACCTGCTTTGGTTGAGAACATATTTCTACCACTGCTATGATTGTTTCTAGTATTAACTTAAAGTGTGCATGCGAGTGTACTTTGAATCCAATTATTTTAAGTTAGACCCTTGTCAAGTGTATCAAAACCATTTTTAAGTTAGTAATCTCTAACTTTTGACTCCTTAGTATTTTCATGATTAGAAGAAAAGTTGAGTAAACTTTTAGCGTTTTAAGGCTAACTATCACAACTCATGCGTTTCGATTTGAAAATGTTTTGAAATTGAGTTTAGGGTAATTATATCGGGGTTCTCATGCTATTTATATCTTCGTCAATCGAGCTTACTTCATCTACACATAAAACTTTAATTTGAAAGTCTTCTTCTGAAATAGTATCGATATTATTCTAGAGTAGTTGTTAATTTTAGCTAGCCTAATGATTACTTTGTAGTAAGTGTTGCTATTAATAACTTTTATCAAAGTTTAAGTTTTGTTTGACTCCATGATCCATAGTAGTATGCATAAATTGATTTTTAAACTCGGAGACATTAGAGTTTAAAGTTACTGGATTGATCATAGTTGAGGCTTTATGTTGAGGAGATATTATCATAGCATTAGAGTTTGGTGAAGGAAGCTAGCTTATGATTATATTTTGGTTGATATTCTGATGATAAGTGGTTTGCATTTATTAATAACCTGGAGTATGTGTATTCAATTTCTCGTGAGTTGATAGCAAACTCTGACAACCGCTAGATGGACTTGACATGTAATTTTGAGATCTTTAATTACTGAAAGTAGTTGGATTTGGGCACTCTTTAGGGTCAAATTTATGAATCATCGTAATTTACTAAGGTTATTGTACTATGTTATTTGGAGTAGTCGTGGCAGTCATTTCAAGCTATTTTAAACAATTAGAGAAAAAATATACTTAATTTTCCTTTCGTTGTTTGTTACCCAGATCCACCTTGATGTCCAAATTAATTTTCCTTATTAGAATTAAAGCTGGTTGTAGCCATTGCAGTTGAATTTAAATTTTACTACCTGGAACTACCTACACTTGGCGTGACTTTCTTTAAAGTATTTTTGTTTGAACTAAGCCTCTTGTTTTATTAGACATTGGATTTATTAATCGTTGATGATGTCGAATTAATATTTTTAATAAAACATAATTTAAAAGAAATAAACCGATTTCTCACAATTTTTATAGGAAAAAGACTACTTAAATTAAATTATTAAAAAATATTGGTTGTTAAAAGATGGGACCTTTATTTCATATTTTTTGTATTTAAATAAATTAATTGCGACAGTACGATTAATTTAACGTATATATTATAATTATTTACTAATTAACTTGCTAGTTTAATAATTTAAATTTAAATTTTGAGTAATCAGAAATTCAAGAGTCTTCGATTATATTTAATCATGAAGAATTTTATTATAAATCAGTAAAGATTTCTGTTATAAAAATGTCTGAAAAACATGTTTAAATTTTGTTATTTTTTCCCAAATAAAAGCGTATATGAACTTGTCTTATTAAGATTAATAGTATGAATTAAGAGAGAGCGAGACATTAAAATTCTTAAATTAGGAAGAGTCAATTTAAGTACGACGCCTCGCTCCATATTTAAATTATTAATAGGGTTGATATTTCAAAGTAAATCAAGGCAGGATGCTAAAGATATATTCAAATTCAAGCATATTTGCAATTTTATGCCAAAATGCAAAGAATTTAATCTTTCAATCCTTAATTGATTCAACATTGATTCTCTTAATTATTAAATATTAAGTAGCTTACTCATTTCAATTTTAATTTTTTAATTAATTTGTCTATATTTATAAAGCAGTTTATTTCCACTTAAAATTTTCAATAAATTTATAATTTAACTTACTATCAGTCATTTGCAATGAGTAGGTTATTATTTACTACGTTAACGCTAGCTATATAAATAGCAGCTGAAGTTTTATAAGTTAATTTTCAAATAAAGTTTGATATCTTTACTTATTTGGTTCATTAGAAAATGCTTGAGCCTCCTGGAACAGACAGAGCGAGTGAGCTTGGCAAGTGATAGCTGCTCTCCTCCATTTACTCTTCAATCGTGTCTTCGTCATACACTGCGGGATTTATCAGCATGTAGTTAAAGCCATTTCCATTGCTGCTTGCAAAAGCAGTGTTTAGTGATATAAATAAATTAATTAGGATTCTTTAGATATTTTATGTGATGTTGAGGTGAAACCTCCGAGATTTTTGTTAGTAGTTGACTTTGAGGTATTTGCTAAAGAATTACTCCAAGTAATAGAATTATCAACTGAGAGAGATTTGTTCTTTAGAGGCTCCATTGGAGAGAGCTCAGCGATATTTCTAGGGCTTATCATAAATGTGTTTTGACTTTAAAATACTGGTTAAGTCAAATGGTGAGAGTTATGAGAATGAAACATGTTAAATTGCTAATTGCTCACATAAAATAACTATAAAATTTAGTTTACAAGTATTATTTTAACATGACTTGGTGAAATATGGTGCTATTACTAATGAATTGGTAAGTGAACATTTCCGGTGATGATTGGTTTCATTTGAATGTTTTGGGTTGCTTAAATTTGATTACCCATCATTTAATGTTAGCTAAATTATTGATTTTGCATTAGCACATGTTGAAATTATATTTAGTTAATATAGTAACATAAAAATAATATCTTATAATTATATTTTAAAATAACATGATCAGACATATGTCTCTATACATTTGTTGGTACTCTCTAAGCACTAAATATAGGTGCTTGATTAAAGCTGTTTCCGTTTATCATCATGGATATTAATAGGCATTTAATCAAATCAATATTTTTATAGTTTCATTATTTTACACTTTATCAAACGAGTAATCTATACTTGTCATATATAATGAGCGAAATTAATTTTGGCTACACAATGTAAGATGAAGGGTAATTAAAAATAGATTTAAAGATATCAGAGATGACATTTAAAGAACACTCTCCCTCTTTTGATTTGAGTTATTCTTGGTGAATTTCTTTGTTAATTTTTATATTTTCGTGTAAAATATCAATAAAATTTACTCCCTTATTCCAGTTTTAATAACCTTCAGAAATAATGAAATTTAATATAAATGTTAACTCAATAAATTTTCCAAAAAACTTCTTGAACATGCTTTATGATCCTGAAGATACATCTATTGAATACAAACGAATAAATAATGTCGTCAAGCATTACTGACTAACTGTTTTCAATCAAATACCCCAAAAACTTTTTCTAATCCTTGATGTGATGAAATATCATCATGGATTAAGGAAAGATATTCAAGCCATTTTAAGAATTAGTTGATTGAATTTGCTAATGCATCAAATGCCTATTAGTAGGTGATAAACTATGCACTTGAGGTCTCTAGTTATAAACCTAGCTGTTCAGAGGATGTGACATGTTGGTTTGATTAAAAGCTTAGATAGTAAGAGTTAAAAATAAAATATAAATCTACATTAGTTACATAAAGTCAGTGCATCAAGAAAATTGAAAAATAATTTACTTTAAATATTTTATGATTAGATAGGCATGATATTATTTGGCGATTATAAGTGTGAAGGAATTGAGTAATTATTAATCTGTTGTTGTAACGTGTGAGCAAATTAAGGAGGCTGCAGTTAAACATTATTATTTGATTGATTTAAAGCATTTTATTTAGGATTCATATGGGGTAACTACTGGGGTGCGAGAGTATTTGGAAGTAAAATGCTTTCGTAAGGGTTTCTCATATCAACATTTCCGTGAGCGTAAGAGCACTTCTCCCCAAATTTGCACTTGCCCTCCCTTTCAAAATTTTTACAAGTCTAGGTTTTGTAATTGTTGTACGGGATATTCATCATTCGAAGGGTAACCTCTACTGGTAAAGTGTTAAAAATATAATTTCCACTATATAATGATGATTTTAGTTTAGTGGCTAAAACGAATAGATTTAGACTTATACAAAGATTAAATTTTGATGCTCAAACAATCCATCAACCAACGATTTATCAAAAGCACTTTTTATAAAAGTTTTGAAACTTCTCTTACCTCTTCGCGTTTTCTCAACTCCTGATCTCCATGAGCAAAATGACATCTTTTTCCGACATGACATTGCTTTGTTTATTGATAATGTTTGCACAGTTATGTCTTGTAAAGGTTGTTGAGTTAACTGTTGCCGCCACCATTCATTTCAACGGGTTGCTACATTATCAAACCCATTATACTTTGATCCACTGCTGAAGGCTAGAAAAGTTAAGTAAAAATTTTTGAAATTTGTGAGATTGGTGAATATCTGCTTTTTATTTCTACTCTTTAAAGGTACTTACATCCATAGTAATTAGCAGTTGACTTTTATATTTAATAGATTAATGAGTTTATTTTATCAATTTTCAATACTGAAAGTATACTTAGTCTACAAGCTATTTAAAACTAAGATAAAGACAAGAATACATACTTGACAGTTGTTGGAAGTAGGATCATTGTCTCTTCCCAAACGACTCCTCTTTCCTTATCTCTCATATAATGGACCTCATCGAAAATGACCCAGGCCATTTCTCTTGTGATTTCACTACCATTATACAACATACTTCTAAGAATTTCAGTGGTCATTACTATACAGGAAGCTGATTCATTAATGGTAACATCACCAGTCATAAGCCCTACATCCACGAATTCCTCTTACAATTCTCTGTACTTTTAATTACTCAAGGCTTTAATAGGTGAGGTATAGATAACCCTCTGCTTGCTGTTAAGAGCAAGAGCAATGGCATACTCTGCTACTGCAGTTTTACCAGCTGATGTATGAGCGGCTACTAGGACTGACTCATTTCTCTCGATGCATTCGACTGCTCTCTCCTAAAACTTATCCAAGGTGAATTTGTATTCCTTTGCCCTTTTAGCTGGTCTCTTGTAGGGTGGTCTATCATAGCCCTTTGGTTGAACGTACTCATGTATGCAATTAGGCCATTCCATTCTCTCAACCTCGTAATCTTCCTCATTATAGCCAACTTAATCCATGTTCTACTCGATCTAAATGACTTTCTCAATCATTTCTGCTTCTTTAGCCAATCTCTCTTCCTCTTCTTCATCAAAGTAATCTTTCTCAGTATTGACCTATTCGCTTCCCATATTTACATTGTCTGCTTTCTATCTCTTTTGAGAATCTTTGTTGGCTATTTACTGCTCGAGTTCAGTGAGATTGCGTTCAGCTTCTCTCTTGGCTTTTCCTGACTTTTTGTTCTTTTTCTTCTTCTTTTTGTTGATGTCACCTCCAGCTGAGTTGTTATTGCTGTTCTGTTGCTTTGAGTCCACCTGCATTTCCTCATCATTGGAATCATTCACATCAGAATCTTCAACTGCATTGAAGCCAGCAAACATCTAATCTAACTTTGCGTTCTTTTTGTTCATTTCTACTCTGATTTATATAGTCTTAATTTGCTATTTATTGTATATAAATACTATTTTATAATTAATATGAACAATCTCTTACTTTCTCTGATAATCTTTATTTTATTATTGATTTAAGATTTATAAAAATTTCATATAGATAAAGATATGATTAAAGAATTCAGAGATCAAAACATAAAATTATAATATAAATTGATTAAAAAATATGATAGAAACCATAACATGGATCATTTATCGCTTACTAACTTATTATATAATTTGGACATTTTTAGTGATTCTCTATTAAGTTTTGTTCACAAAGAAAACCTCAAACTTAATTAGTTATTTTTTTAAAATTTAATTATTACTCTTTATGCTTGCTGCAATATTTCTTAAGAAAAATTTTAGTATTCGAATGAATTATTTATTATATTTACAAACTTAATGATAGTATTTGGAAGCGGAGGTCACACAACAGAGATGCTTTTAATGCTGAAATAGCTCAATTTCGATAAATATGACTCCATTACTTTCGTTCTGGGGCATTCTGACACGTTTTCACTTAATAAAATCAGAGATTTCTTTAGAAAATACAGAAATATTGACTTAAAAATTGATTAAAATGAGTAAATTCATAGTTAAGAATAATTTAAATTTAGTTATTAGATATTAAAATTATTAAATGTTGAAGAAGTATTTATCAATTTATAAATATAATGATTATAATTAGTCAAATTCAATTAAGTCTCATTATAATAATTTATTCTTTACATAAGAATAAAGCAATGATGACACAACTAAAATGAAATGCGTTAAATTAGGTAACAAATTTAGAATAGTGCGTTTATTCCGAAGCAGAGAGGTGAAACAAAGTTATATGAGTAGCATAATAACCACACTAAGGGGGTTGCTTCATTCATTTAAAATTATCTATGAATGCTAGCCTGACTTGGTAAGTAATGCAGCAGTTTATATTAGGTGTTTTTATAAAAATACACATTTTGTTTAAGAATTCTAATTTAACTTTTGGCGTTTAGATTGTGACTAATGGACCAGGGACAGCTATGCCACTTTGTTATGCCAGGTGGATTATGTCTAAAATCTTATAAAAAATAAAAAGAGAAATTATACAATTGGAGGGATAAATTTTAATAATAAAAAAAAACGTATTTTTGATTGATTCATATTTTTATCAACATTTAGATCGAATATTAATTGTAAATTAGATTAAATAAAATATAAACAATTAATAATAGCCTTTGATTAATTAATGAAAGAATTCCTGTCACATCTTGTAAAGCACAATTTCCCATCTCAACATATCAAATATGCTTTTGGTTATGGCTCAGCTGTTTTTAAGTAAGCCAACTACCACCTTAATGATGTAAGTAATAAAAAATGAAATTATACAAAATTAACTTCAGAATTAAGTATGAAAATTTCTCCTGATAAATTGGGATAAAATAACATACTCCATTTGTTTCTCTTATAACTTTCATTAGATATTTAGCTTTATTTTAGAAAGATCAAGTGATAGACATGATTTTAATAGTGGACGACACCTATAAATTCCATAAAGAAAATATGAATTTCTAAAACAATGACAAACACTATAGTTTCTTTACAAAGCGCCTGCCTCTTAAAGTCACAGATATGGTGAATAACAGTGGCTCCTTTATCTATTTCAATCCACTCATACCATTTAAGAATTTCCCACATCATGAACTGCCAAATGCCTAAAACACTTACAATGATTAAAATGAAAATAGTAATTAAGAACAAGCGAAAGACTTGAGGAAGATCAAATACGGAATTATTAGTGTTGAGAAAGCTGTTTAAGATTTGAAGGAATCAAAACCCCAAAACCCCTTAGTGAGGTTTATAAGTGCTTTGATTAGTAGGGTAAAGTTGGGGTTTTATTAGGGTTAGTAGAGAAATTAGGCCAGTTTGCAAAATGAGAAATAGAAATTAGCGATTTTGGGGTCTATTTATGATGAGAAATATTTAGATTTACTGCTTAAGCTTAGGTATGGTGCGAGTATTAATTTAGACTAACTCAAACCAGTTATGAATTATGCTGCTATAGCTAAGCTCCTGCGCAAGAGTGCCTCAACAGTTAGGTATCATTGCTTGTTAGCTGTTTAGCATTTCAATTCTGGTTCTTGATAACATCCTGTAAGAAAATAAAAGTTCTCTTAGCAGCATATTGAATATCTCTGCGATTCTAAGACTCTTAAGTATTGGGCACATTTCCCACTTGACTAGCGAGCTGTGATGTTTCATCGCAAGTTTCCTGACATGCGTATCTCACCATAGACTATCGCAAATATTTATTGAAGGAATGGTATTACCTTCAAGACTGTCAATAGAGTGAAGAGAGTGATTGACTTTACTCTGCCATTTTATAGTAATAATTTAAACTATATATATGATTAAATGCAGAGGTCTGTTGATAATAACATCAAGTTCATACACGCTGATGAAGCTGTGTTTACGTTCAACACCTTTATTAATAAGTCTTGGTACAAAAAGTACGATAATATAGAAGTGTATGACTAAAAGGTTAAGGTTGTCACTCACGCAATTTTGGCTGGTATCAGTGAAGATTCAGGCTTAGAAACTTATGTTATTCATCCTCGCTCTATTAAGCGAGAGCTGTATATAGAGTTCTTACATAAGCTAAGAGATAAGTACAACGATCAAGAGATCATCCTGTTTGTTGATAACCTCTCAGTTCATAAGACTAAGGAATCTAAGAAAGCTTATGAAGAGTTAAAGATAACTCCTGTGTATAACGTTCCTTACAGTCCTCAATTTAATGGAATCGAATTCTATTGGAGTTAGATTAAGACTCACTACAAGAAACTCTTGCTGTATCACCTAATGCATGATCTACCAATTGACACAGTAGACTTAATACAGAGTAGTTGCAAGAGAGTGGGTAAAGACTAGACTACGATATGTGCAAGGAAAGGAATAATGAATGTTAATTAATAAGTGTTAGACTTAAATGAATGAATAATTTCACATATCAAAAGAACTCTTAAATGGATTCGGCTTCTCTTTCTTTTCTTCCTTTGGTGCTTTACTAGGACCCATGTTTCTTCTCTTTGTACCAGCACCAGCATCTATGTTCATTTCATCAGACTTTTAACTTCATTATAAAGTCTCTTGCTAACTTAATGAATGGTTTGAGACTTTCTCTATCTGTGAACCTTTGCATCCTCTTTCATTAGAAATATACCAGTTCCAGGTTTCCCTAAAAAGTTATAAATCAAAGCTTACTAGAGAGATAAGGATGCTTCTTAAGCTCTGCTAGCCACGTCTCGCTTATTAGTATTCCTTGCTTCTTTTAATCTTCAGGAGAAATAGAGTAGCGTTTCTTATGAGCTTCTTCCATAATTTCTCTCAAATAATCCTCTTTGATTGTACCAAGAACACCAAAGAAGAATTTTCTTTCAGGCAACTTATTTGAGAGCTGCTTCTTGCTAGGAAGGTAAATAACCACTTCATCATCTTTCATTGCATCCTCGTAGAGATTTGTGACTGAAATCTCTGGGTAGTTAGGTATTTCAATCAGTTTGATTTCTTTGTTTTTAAAAGCTTTCTTCTCCTCGCAGAGTATTGCTTTTAAGAATGATATTTTAGTACCTTCCATCGTTGGAAGGAATAGACCAGCTGTATACATCGTTGATTAACATCAATTTATTTTACCATGCTAAGTAAGGTATCGATAGAGATCCTCCTTGCTACTGAATCTTGAGATCATTTCTTGAGCCTCAACCCTTTTCATTTGTTCATAGAATGATTCCATCTTAGTTCCTCTTCCTATTAATGAATTTCAAGTTTTAATTTATAGACTTCTGGATCCTATCCTTTAAAATCTTACTATTAAATATGGGCATCTTATAGGAGGTCAAACCTGTAAAGATACGTGGAGAAGGCTCGCAGAAGCTGTAACAAACTTCAGAGATGGAGCTCCATTTTTATCAATTTAGTTCCATTAAATTAGTACTAAATTTGTTTAAATTTAATTAGTACCGGTACTAAAATCGTTTAAGTTTAATTGGTACCAATTTAATAGTACCAAAACTTAATTTGTACCTAGATTTAATCCAGTGAGGTTTTAATGGAAAAGTTCCAATCTGGTTCAAAACTTAATTGGTACCAGTACCAACCTGAACTTTATCTGAGTTGGTACCAGAATCAAAATTATTAAGTGCAAAATTACAAAAATTATTGTTATAAACTGAGTATAAATATGAAGTCTTAGAGCTGAGAATAAACCATCATTAATGCTGTAGTAACTCCTATATAGTCCAGCTATAGCTATAGAGGTTTTAAGAGCTTTATAATAGAAATTTAGATTTGAATTTAAACATGGCGGTCAACTTAAATCGTAGAGCGGCACTTTTAGGAGCAGGTCAATCAATGCTTAACTTTGGTTCAAACAAGAAACAAGAAGTTATATATATTGAGAGGGAGGCAGAGCTAAGAGCTCTTGAATTTGAAGCACAGGTTTTTATTATATAGGTTTAAAACATGAAACAGAAAGCGAAATAGAAGTTTAAACATTAATAAAAGATGTTGAGGAAGAAAAGGAACAGCTTCAGATTTAAAGGATTAAAACTTTTGAATGCCAAGACTGCTAAAATTTTTTCTCTACTGATTCCAGTTTGAAGAGACATATGAAAGAGGTTCACTCTGGGAAAGCCAAGGTGTATTTTAAGCATGATAAGGTCGATGGCAGGTACTAGTGCACGACTTGTGAGAAGTCTTAAACTCACTCAGCTAAAGTTAAGAAACATATGCAGAAGCATCACCTAAGTGAGTTCTTGATTTAAGATAAAGAGACTTAGAAATTAGTGCCCGCTAAAAGAAAATCTAATAATCTTGAGACTTAAAAAGAACAACAGGAGAAGCTAAAGAGGCAGAAGCGAATAGAATTAATGAATCAACCTGCTGGTAATGTCTTTTTAGCATGCTTTTAAGAGAAAGCCATGTATATTCCTGCACTAAATGCAGTAGACCTTAGCACTTGTATTGAAAACTACTTACATATAAACGTACCTGCTAAAGCAAAACTCATAGTGATTAATGACCATGCCTACAAGGTATATCCTTTCAGCTATCTCCTGAAAAACGAGCAGTATCAAAATGAGTTTGCTAACGAATATATTGTACTTAGAGAGGCATAGAAAAAAATTGCAACAATTCGCTCAAGCTAAATGGTGTTATTTTAGGGTTTGGTTTCATCGCACTAAGGCTAAAAAAGTTTGAAATGACTCTCCGAGATTATCTATATTAAAACAGATACCCAGATGACTTGAATATGATTCTATCTAATATGATAAAGGGTGTTTAGGAACTTCACGAGCTTGGATACATTCATAGAGATTTGAAGCCTGAAAATGTTATGCTAAACCTTTGCCCTTTAGAAGTAGTTGTAATCGATTTTAATAGAGCCTTAAGATAAGAGATTGTAACCTTAGCAAAGGTTCTTGGTACTCCAGGTTACTTCCCAATCAGAGAGAAATGGACTAATGGATCTATTTAGTGGGATGTTTAAGCAATAGCTGCAATAATTTTAGAGTGCGACATGGAAAGCATGACTAACATTAAAACAAAATATGAAAATAATCAATAAATCTAGCTGAGAAACACAGAAAACAAGATGATGTATGCTAAGAAATAAAGAAGATTGTAGAGAAGATAATAGTAAGAGCTCCAGAATATCCAAGACAATCCTTAGACGATATGCTCGAACCACTAAAGAAAGCGAGATTCAAGAGATACAACAAAGACAAGCAAGTAAAATTCATGTGATATAATTAAACTAATACTCATTAAATACATATTAAAGTCTCAATAAACTTCCGTTTTCTCTACTAACCCTAATAAAACCCCAACTTTACCCTACTAATCAAAGCACTTATAAACCTCACTAAGGGGTTTTGGGGTTTTGAATGGAATGCTTTTGCACTGGCTGGGAGACTATAGAAACCTGTCTTGACTTTTATCAATGTAGATACTCAAGAAGTTAATGAAAATAAAAGCAGTAAAATTTCACAAGCTATAGAATAGAACAGAGATTAGGCACTGAACTTAGCATTGTTTATGAATTTTCATAATCCACATAAAAATCTTCATTTAATGGATCTATATACAGATCTATGTGGCTTTTCTTATAAGGGAGACATTCAAAACCCCAAAACCCCTCAGTGAGTTTATAAGTGCTTTGATTAGTAGGGTAAAGTTGGGGTTTTATTAGGGTTAGTAGAGAAATTAGGCCAGTTTGCAAAATGAGAAATAGAAATTTGCGATTTTTGGGGTCTATTTATGATGAGAAATATTTAGATTTACTGCTTAAGCTTAGGTATGGTGCGAGTATTAATATAAACTAACTCAAACCAAATATGAATTATGCTGCTATAGCAAAGCTCCTGCGCAAGAGTGCCTCAACAGTTAGGTATCATTGCTTGTTAGCTGTTTAGCATTTCAATTCTGCTTCTTGATAACATCCTGTAAGAAAATAAAAGTTCTCTAAGCAGCATATTGAATATCTCTGCGATTCTAAGACTCTTAAGTATTGGGCACATTTCCCATTTGACTAGCGAGCTGTGATGTTTCATCGCAAGTTTCCTGACATGCGTATCTCACCATAGACTATCGCAAATATTTATTGAAGAAATGGTATTATCTTCAAGACTGTCAATAGAGTGAAGAGAGTGATTAACTTTACTCTGCCATTTATAGTAATAATTTAAACTATATATATGATTAAATGCAGAGGTCTGTTGATAATAACATCAAGTTCATACACGCTGATGAAGCTGTGTTTACGTTCAACACCTTTAATAATAAGTCTTGGTACAAGAAGTACGATAATATAGAAGTGTATGACTAAAAGGTTAAGGTCGTCACTCACGCAATTTTGGCTGGTATCAGCGAAGATTCAGGCTTAGAAACTTATGTTATTCATCCTCGCCCTATTAAGCGAGAGCAGTATATAGAGTTCTTACATAAGCTAAGAGATAAGTACAACGATCAAGAGATCATCCTGTTTGTTGATAACCTCTCAGTTCATAAGACTAAGGAATCTAAGAAAGCTTATAAAGAATTAAAGATAACTCCTGTGTATAACGTTCTTTACAGTCCTCAATTTAATGGAATCGAATTCTATTGGAGTTAGATTAAGACTCACTACAAGAAACTCTTGCTGTATCACCTAATGCATGATCTACCAATTGACACAGTAGACTTAATACAGAGTAGTTGCAAGAGAGTGGGTAAAGACTAGACTACGATATGTGCAAGGAAAGGAATAATGAATGTTAATTAATAAGTGTTAGACTTAAATGAATGAATAATTTCACATATCAAAAGAACTCTTAAATGGATTCGGCTTCTCTTTCTTTTCTTCCTTTGGTGCTTTACTAGGACCCATGTTTCTTCTCTTTGTACCAGCACCAGCATCTATGTTCATTTCATCAGACTTTTAAACTTCATTATAAAGTCTCTTGCTAACTTAATGAATGGTTTGAGACTTTCTCTATCTGTGAACCTTTGCATTCTCTTTCATTAGAAATATACCAGTTCCAGGTTTCCCTAAAAAGTTATAAATCAAAGCTTACTAGAGAGATATGGATGCTTCTTAAGCTCTGCTAGCCAGGTCTCACTTATTAATATTCCTTGCTTCTTTTAATCTTCAGTAAAATAGAGTAGCGTTTCTTATGAGCTTCTTCTATAATTTCTCTCAAATAATCCTCTTTGATTGTACCAAGAACACCAAAGAAGAAGCTTCTTTCAGGCAATTTATTTGAGAGTTACTTCTTGCTAGGAAGGTGAATAACCACTTCATCATCTTTCATTGCATCCTCGTAGAGATTTGTGACTGAAATCTCTGGGTAGTTAGGTATTTCAATCAGTTTGATTTCTAGTTTTTAAAAGCTTTCTTCTCCTCGCAGAGTATTGCTTTTAAGAATGATATTTTAGTACCTTCCATCGTTGGAAGGAAAAGACCAACTGTATACATCGTTGATTAACATCAATTTATTTTACCATGCTAAGTAAGGTCTCGATAGAGATCCTCCTTGCTTCTGAATCTTGAGATCATTTCTTGAGCCTCAACCCTTTTCATTTGTTCATTGAATGATTCCATCTTTGTTCCTCTTCCTATTAATGAATTTCAAGTTTTAATTGATAGACTTCTGGATCCTATCCTTTAAAATCTTACTATTAAATATGGGCATCTTATAGGAGATCAACCCTGTAAAGATACGTGGAGAAGGTTCGCAGAAGCTTAACAAACTTCAGAGATGGAGCTCCATTTTTATCAATTTAACTCCATTAAATTAGTACTAAATTTGTTTAAATTTAATTAGTACCGGTACTAAAATCGTTTAAGTTTAATTGGTACCAATTTAATAGTACCAAAACTTAATTAGTACCTAGATTTAATCCAGTGAGGTTTTAATGGAAAAGTTCCAATCTGGTTCAAAACTTAATTGGTACCAGTACCAACCTGAACTTTATCTGAGTTCGTACCAGAATCAAAATTATTAAGTGCAAAATTACAAAAATTATAGTTATAAACTGAGTATAAATATGAAGTCTTAGAACTGAGATCAAACCATCATTAATGCTGTAGCAACTCCTATATAGTCCAGCTATAGCTATAGAGGTTTTAAGAGCTTTATAATAGAAATTTAAATTTGAATTTAAACATGGCGGTCAACTTAAATCGTAGAGCGGCACTTTTAGGAGCAGCTCAATCAAAGCTCAACTTTGGTTCAAACAAGAAACAAGAAGTTATATATATTGAGAGGGAGGCAGAGCTAAGAGCTCTTGAATTTGAAGCACAGGTTTTAATTATATAGGTTTAAAACATGAAAGAGAAAGCTGAAATAGAAGTTTAAACATCAATAAAAGATGTTGAGGAAGAAAAGGAACAGCTTCAGATTTAAAGGATTAAAACTTTTGAATGCTAAGACTGCTAAAACTTTTTCTCTACTGATTCCAGTTTGAAGAGACATATGAAAGAGGTACACTCTAGGAAAGCTAACGTGATTTTAAGCATGATAAGGTCGATGGCAGGTACTAGTGCACGACTTGTGAGAAGTCTTATACTCACTCAGCTAAAGTTAAGAAACATATGCAGTAGCATCACCTAAGTGAGTTCTTGATTTAAGATAAAGAGACTTAGAAATTAGTGCCCGCTAAAAGAAAATCTATTAATCTTGAGACTTAAAAAGAACAACAGGAGAAGCTCAAGAGGCAGAAGCGAATAGAATTAATGAATCAACCTGCTGGTAATGTCTTTTTAGCACTTTAAGAGAGAGCCATGTATATTCCTGCACTAAATGCAGTAGACCTTAGCAGTTGTATTGAAAACTACTTACAAATAAACGTACCTGCTAAAGCAAAACTCATAGTGGTTGATGACTATGCCTACAAGGTATATCCTTTCAGCTATCTCCTTAAAAACCAGCAGTATCAAAATGAGTTTGCTAACGAATATATTGTACTTAGAGAGGCTTAGAAAAAAGATTGCAAGAATTTGCTCAAGCTAGATGGTGTTATTTTAGGGTTTAGTTTCATCGCACTAAGCTAAAAAAGTTTGAAATGACTCTCCGAGATTATCTATATTAAAACAGATACCCAGATGACTTGAATGATATTCTATCTAATATGATAAAGGGTGTTTAGGAACTTCACGAGCTTGGATACGTTCATAGAGATTTGAACCCTGAAAATGTTATGCTAAACCTTTGCCCTTTAGAGTAGTTGTAATCGATTTTAATAGAGCCTTAAGATAAGAGATTGTAACCTTAGCAAGGTTCTTGGTACTCCAGGTTACTTCCCAATCAGAGAGAAAAGGACTAATGCCTCTATTTAGTGGGATGTTTGGGCAATAGCTGCAATAATTTTAGAGTGCGATATGGAAAGCATGACTTACATTAATACAAAATATGAAAAATAATCAAAAAATCTAGCTGAGAAGCACATAAACAAGATGATGTATGCTAAGAAATAAAGAAGATTGTAGAGAAGATAATAGTAAGAGCTCCAGCATATCCAAGACAATCCTTAGACGATATGCTCGAACCACTAAAGAAAGCGAGATTCAAGAGATACAACAAAGACAAGCAAGTAAAATTCGAGTGATATAATTAAACTAATACTCATTAAATACATAATAAAGTCTCATTAAACTTCCGTTTTCTCTACTAACCCTAATAAAACCCCAACTTTACCCTACTAATCAAAGCACTTATAAACCTCACTAAGGGGTTTTGGGGTTTTGAATGGAATGCTTTTGCACTGGCTGGGAGACTATAGAAACCTGTCTTGACTTTTATCAATGTAGATACTCAAGAAGTTAATGAAAATAAAAGCAGTAAAATTTCACAAGCTATAGAATAGAACAGAGATTAGGCACTGAACTTAGCATTGTTTATGAATTTTCATAATCCACATAAAAATCTTCATTTAATGGATCTATATACAGATCTATGTGGCTTTTCTTATAAGGGAGACAGTCAAAACCCCAAAACCCCTTAGTGAGGTTTATAAGTGCTTTGATTAGTAGGGTAAAGTTGGGGTTTTATTAGGGTTAGTAGAGAAATTAGGCCAGTTTGCAAAATGAGAAATAGAAATTAGCGATTTTTGGGGTCTATTTATGATGAGAAATATTTAGATTTACTGCTTAAGCTTAGGTATGGTGCGAGTATTAATATAGACTAACTCAAACCAGTAATGAATTATGCTGCTATAGCTAAGCTCCTTCGCAAGAGTGCCTCAACAGTTAGGTATCATTGCTTGTTAGCTGTTTAGCATTTCAATTCTGGTTCTTGATAACATCCTGTAAGAAAATAAAAGTTCTCTTAGCACCATATTGAATATCTCTGCGATTCTAAGACTCTTAAGTATTGGGCACATTTCCCACTTGACTAGCGAGCTGTGATGTTTCATCGCAAGTTTCCTGACATGCGTATCTCACCATAGACTATCGCAAATATTTATTGAAGGAACGGTATTACCTTCAAGACTGTCAATAGAGTGAAGAGAGTGATTGACTTTACTCTGCCATTTTATAGTAATAATTTAAACTATATATATGATTAAATGCAGAGGTCTGTTGATAATAACATCAAGTTCATACACGCTGATGAAGCTGTGTTTACGTTCAACACCTTTATTAATAAGTCTTGGTACAAGAAGTACGATAATATAGAAGTGTATGACTAAAAGGTTAAGGTTGTCACTCACGCAATTTTGGCTGGTATCAGTGAAGATTCAGGCTTAGAAACTTATGTTATTCATCCTCGCTCTATTAAGCGAGAGCAGTATATAGAGTTCTTACATAAGTTAAGAGATAAGTACAACGATCAAGAGATCATCCTGTTTGTTGATAACCTCTCAGTTCATAAGACTAAGGAATCTAAGAAAGCTTATGAAGAATTAAAGATAACTCCTGTGTATAACGTTCCTTACAGTCCTCAATTTAATGGAATCGAATTCTATTGGAGTTAGATTAAGACTCACTACAAGAAACTCTTGCTGTATCACCTAATGCATGATCTACCAATCGACACAGTAGACTTAATACAGAGTAGTTGCAAGAGAGTGGGTAAAGACTAGACTACGATATGTGCAAGGAAAGGAAGAATGAATGTTTATTAATAAGTGTTAGACTTAAATGAATGAATTATTTCACATATCAAACGAACTCTTAAATGGATTCGGCTTCTCTTTCTTTTCTTCCTCTGGTGCTTTACTAGGACCCATGTTTCTTCTCTTTGTACCAGCACCAGCATCTATGTTCATATCATCAGACTTTTAAACTTCATTATAAAGTCTCTTGCTAACTTAATGAATGGTTTGAGACTTTCTCTCTCTGTGAACCTTTGCATTCTCTTTCATTAGAAATATACCAGTTCCAGGTTTCCCTAAAAAGTTATAAATCAAAGCTTACTAGAGAGATAAGGATGCTTCTTAAGCTCTGCTAGCCACGTCTCGCTTATTAGTATTCCTTGCTTCTTTTAATCTTCAGGAGAAATAGAGTAGCGTTTCTTATGAGCTTCTTCTATAATTTCTCTCAAATAATCCTCTTTGATTGTACCAAGAACACCAAAGAAGAAGTTTCTTTCAGGCAATTTATTTGAGAGTTACTTCTTGCTAGGAAGGTAAATAACCACTTCATCATCTTTCATTGCATCCTCGTAGAGATTTGTGACTGAAATCTCTGGGTAGTTAGGTATTTCAATCAGTTTGATTTCTATGTTTTTAAAAGCTTTCTTCTCCTCGCAGAGTATTGCTTTTAAGAATGATATTTTAGTACCTTCCATCGTTGGAAGGAATAGACCAACTGTATACATCGTTGATTAACATCAATTTATTTTACCATGCTAAGTAAGGTATCGATAGAGATCCTCCTTGCTTCTGAATCTTGATATCATTTCTTGAGCCTCAACCCTTTTCATTTGTTCATTGAATGATTCCATCTTTGTTCCTCTTCCTATTAATGAATTTCAAGTTTTAATTTATAGACTTCTGGATCCTATCCTTTAAAATCTTACTATTAAATATGGGCATCTTATAGGAGGTCAACCCTGTAAAGATACGTGGAGAAGGTTCGCAGAAGCTGTAACAAACTTCAGAGATGGAGCTCCATTTTTATCAATTTAACTCCATTAAATTAGTACTAAATTTGTTTAAATTTAATTAGTACCGGTACTAAATTCGTTTAAGTTTAATTGGTACCAATTTAATAGTACCAAAACTTAATTAGTACCTAGTTTTAATCCAGTGAGGTTTTAATGGAAAAGTTCCAATCTGGTTCTAAACTTAATTGGTACCAGTACCAACCTGAACTTTATCTGAGTTCGTACCAGAATCAAAATTATTAAGTGCAAAATTACAAAAATTATAGTTATAAACTGAGTATAAATATGAAGTCTTAGAGCTGAGATCAAACCATCATTAATGCTGTAGCAACTTATATATAGTCCAGCTATAGCTATAGAGGTTTTAAGAGCTTTATAATAGAAATTTAAATTTGAACATGGCGGTCAACTTAAATCGTAGAGCGGCACTTTTAGGAGCAGGTCAATAAATGCTTAACTTTGGTTCAACCAAGAAACAAGAAGTTATATATATTGAGAGGGAGGCAGAGCTAAGAGCTCTTGAATTTGAAGCACAAGTTTTTATTATATAAGTTTAAAACATGAAACAGAAAGCTGAAATAGAAGTTTAAACATTAATAAAAGATGTTGAGGAAGAAAAGGAACAGCTTCAGATTTAAAGGATTAAAACTTTTGAATGCCAAGACTGCTAAAGTTTTTCTCTACTGATTCCAGTTTGAAGAGACATATGAAAGAGGTTCACTCTGGGAAAGCCAAGGTGTATTTTAAGCATGATAAGGTCGATGGCAGGTACTAGTGCACGACTTGTGAGAAGTCTTAAACTCACTCAGCTAAAGTTAAGAAACATATGCAGAAGCATCACCTAAGTGAGTTCTTGATTTAAGATAAAGAGACTTAGAAATTAGTGCCCGCTAAAAAAAAATCTAATAATCTTGAGACTTAAAAAGAACAACAGGAGAAGCTCAAGAGGCAGAAGCGAATAGAATTAATGAATCAACCTGCTGGTAATGTATTTTTAGCATGCTTTTAAGAGAGAGCAATGTATATACCTGCACTAAATGCAGTAGACCTTAGCAGTTGTATCGAAAACTACTTACATATAAACGTACCTGCTAAAGCAAAACTCATAGTAGTTGATGACTATGCCTACAAGGTATATCCTTTCAGCTATCTCCTTAAAAACGAGCAGTATCAAAATGAGTTTGCTAACGAATATATTGTACTTAGAGAGGCATAGAAAAAAGATTGCAAGAATTTGCTCAAGCTAGATGGTGTTATTTCAGGGTTTGGTTTCATCGCACTAAGGCTAAAAAAGTTTGAAATGACTCTCCGAGATTAGCTATATTAAAACAGATACCCAGATGACTTGAATGATATTCTATCTAATATGATAAAGGGTGTTTAAGAACTTCACGAGCTTATACGTTCATAGAGATTTGAAGCCTGAAAATGTTATGCTAAACCTTTGCCCTTTAGAAGTAGTCGTAATCGATTATAATAGAGCCTTAAGATAAGAGATTGTAAACTTAGCAAAGGTTCTTGGTACTCCAGGTTACTTCCCAATCAGAGAGAATGGACTAATGGCTATATTTAGTGGGATGTTTGGGCAGTAGCTGCAATAATATTAGAGTGCGATATGGAAAGCATGACATACATTAATACAAAATATGAAAAATAATAAATAAATCTAGCTGAGAAGCACATAAAACAAGATGATGTATGCTAAGAAATAAAGAAGATTGTAGAGAAGATAATAGTAAGAGCTCCAGCATATCCAAGACAATCCTTAGACGATATGCTCGAACAACTAAAGAAAGCGAGATTCAAGAGATACAACAAAGACAAGCAAGTAAAATTCGTGTGATATAATTTAACTAATACTCATTAAATACATATTAAAGTCTCATTAAACTTGCGTATTCTCTACTAACCCTAATAAAACCCCAACTTTACCCTACTAATCAAAGCACTTATAAACCTCACTAAGGGGTTTTGGTTTAGTCCATATTTAATGGAATTGAATTCTACTGGGGTATACTAAAAGGTCATTATAAGAAACTGCTGCTATACCACCTGATGCATGACCTACCTAATGATACAGTCGATTTTATAAAAAGTTCAGCTAAGAGAGTTGATAATTAGTTGGCATAAAAGTGTGCTAAAGAAGGGAGAGAATGTATATAAATAAGTTTTAGAGTTAAGTTAATGAATATTTAAGTCACATTAAAAACTCTTTCGTGAGAGCTGGCTTTTCTTCTACTTCTTGCTTCTCTCCTCCAAGGTTTCTTCTCTTGCTGCCAGCTCCAGTATCTATGTTCATTGACTCTGGCGGCTAAATATTTGAATAAAGTCTCTTGCTAACTTCATGCTTCGTCTGAGACTTTCTCTCTCTGTGAAGCTTCCTCTATTCCTTCATCAAAAAGATGCCAGTACCAGATTTTTCTAAAGAGTTAAGCTACAAATCTTACTTGAAATATAAGGGTGCTTCTGCAGCTCTGATAGCCAGCTCTCACTTATCTTGATCCCTGTTTGTCCTTATCTTCTGAAGAGATGCTGTACCCTTTCTTATGAGATTCCTGAATAATTTCTTTCAAGTAATCACCTTTAATTGTTGCAAGTATACCAAAGAAATAGTTTCTTTCAGGTAGTTATTTGACAACTGCTTCTAAGTAGGCAGGTACAGAAAAACATCTGGGTCATTCATAGCATCATCATATAAGTTAGTCACTGAGATTTCTGGATAGTTTGGGATCTCTGCAAACTTTACATCTTAAGTTTTCAATGCTTTCTTCTCTTCGCAGAGTATGGCTCTAAAAATGAAAGTTTAGTACCTTCCATCGTTGGCAAGAACAAACCAACTACATAATCAAGATAAGCAACTTTGAGTTCATTACCTTGCTGCACCAGGTAGCGATGCAAAACCTCCTTGCTTCTAAATCTTTGAATAAATTATTGTGCTTGCACTCTTTTCATTGCATCATTCATTGACTCCATCTTGTTTACAGATCTAAGAAATGATATTCAAATTTAAGTTTATTGATTTCAATTATATACCTCTGTAAAACTTACTATTAAATATGGCATCCTATAGAAGGTCAACCTCTAAGAAGGATATGCAGAAGGTTTTGAGAACTGGTTTCAAACTTGAGAGATTGATATCAATTTCTACTGTTATAGTTCCATATTTTTAAATTTAAATTGGTACGTACTTAATTAGGAGCAGCTCCTAAAATACTAGTACTTAATTAGGAGCATTAATTAAAGCTAGTACTTAATTAGGAGCACCCTAATTTTAATCATAAAATCACAAAATACCTCCTAAAGCAGTACGTACTTAATTAGGTGCACCTCCTAAATCGGTACGTACTACAATCAACTTATTATTGAAAGTAAAAATGGTTACTTCCCCACCCATATGTAGAACTGGATCGTCTCTTAACACTCATAATTCTTCTCTAATACTCTAAGAACTTCCCTTGAAACTTGTAGGCTTGCAAAGCTCTCATATAAGATCTCAGTTATAGAGGCAATTTTATAATTTTAAATTCAAATTTAAATATGAGCGCTAACATTTTAAGAAAAACAACAGAATTCCATCAAACTAAACGAGACTTACCTTTGGCAGCAATAAAAAGTGTGATAGCTGTGAGATGAACTCTCATAAAGAACTACCAGAGCTTCACTTGAGGTCTCTGTTATTAAAATAGAAATTAATAATAGAAAATAAATGGCAAACAAGTGTGTGGGAGACAGAGAAGAGGAGAAAGGTATGAATGAAATTCCTATACAAACTGAAGAAGTAGAAGTATACTTTTGTGAGAAGTGTGAGAGAGACTTCGCTCATAAATCTAGTTGGTATAGGCATATGAAAGAGCATAGAGAAGCCAAGCCAACAGTATACTTAAAGCACGATAAAATCGACGGAAAGTATGATTGCTTCGAGTGCCATAAGCAGTATGCTCATACTAGAGATTTAAGGAAGCATCTTTTAAAAGCTCACAGAAAGATTTAGAAATTGAAAAGCATGAAGATGAATTGAAGTACTTAACAAAAGAAAAGCAAGAGAATCTTCGAAAATGGTAGAGCTCGAACAAGCTTGCGAATCAGAATATATGAGGAAATCACGCAACCTACTAGCATCTGAAATCACAAAGATTATGATTAAAATTCAATATAAAAAGATTCCAGTTCTTACCTAAGTTGACCTAGACACTTCACTTTAAAGCTACCTTATATTAGAAGACTCCTTTGATAAGAAAGTTATCAATGATCATCAGTAGCATACAAGGTGTATCTCTTCAACTATCTCTTAAGTGATGGTAAATATTAGATGGAGTTCACAAATGAGTATCAAGTACTCACTCAAGCAAAGTTTAAAAAGTGTAGTTACTTAATCATGATAGATGCTGTTCTCCTTGCCAAGGATCATGTTTCTTACAGACTCCCACTCTATGAAATGACCCTCAGAGATTTTATTACTGATCAAAGGAATCATAAGTAGCTTGCTTGATAGCAACTTAAACCTTACAAGGTATAAAAGAGCTACATAAGTTAGGCTTTGTTCATAGAGATTTGAAACCAGAGAATATTATGATAAACTTCTCAACTGTAAGAGTGACAATTATTGACTTCAACAGAGCATTAAGGGTAGAAGTATCAAGGCTAGGAAGTGTTATGGGAACTCCAGGCTATTATCCTGAAAGAGAAGACTGGAGAGATGGAGACTATCAATGGGATGTGTGGGCTTTAGCAGCAATAATAATAGAGTGCGGTATGCCTCGGAATGATTACTACTCTACAAGGTGTGAGAAAGATGCTAAGTAAAGAATCAAGTAATTTATAGACAAAACCAGAGTATCTCAATCATTAAAATAAATGACAGAATCAATAATCTTAAAACTAAACTCTAAATCAGACATAACATTAGAGAAGATAGAAGTGTGGTTAAGTAAAATAAACTTCAGACCTCTCTCAGATGATCCAAAAGTGCATTTTGAGTGATTAAATTAAATACATTTACTATAGATTTCACATTAAAACCTATAAATAACCCAAACCACTAACAAATTCAATACAAATCAAAGCACTTATAAACCTCATTTAGGGGTTTAGGGGTTTTGATTGCTGTAATTGAAGATCTTCAGGATGATAAAGCAAAACTTGAAGTGACATCGATAGCTATAATTGAAGATCTTCAGGATGATAAAGCAAAACTTGAAGTGACATCGATAGCTATAATTGAAGATCTTCAGGATGATAATGCAAAGCTATAAGTGACAACGATTGCAATAATTGAAGATCTTCAGGATGATAAAGCAAATCTAGAAGTGACAACGATTGCTGTAATTGAAGATATTCAGGATAATTAAGCAAAGCTAGAAGTGACAACGATTGCTGTAATTGAAGATCATCAGGATGATAAAGCAAAGCTATAAGTGACGACAATTGCTGTAATTGAAGATCATCAGGATGATAAAGCAAAACTAGAAGTGACAACGATTGTTGTAATTGAAGATATTCAGGATGATAAAGCTAAACTAGAAGTGACAACGATTGCAGTAATTGAAGTTCTTCAGGATGTTAAAGCAAAGCAATTAGTGACAACTATCGCTGTTATTGAAGATCTTCAGGATGATTCAGCAAAGCTAGAAGCGATAACGATTGCTGTAATTGAAGTTCTTCTGGATAATAAAGCAAAGCAATTAGTGACAAGTATCGCTGTAATTGAAGTGCTTTAGGATGATAAAGCAAAGCAATTAGTGATAAGTATCGCTGTAATTGAAGTGCTTTAGGATGATACAGCAAAGCTAGAAGTGACAACGATTGCTGTAATTGAATTTCTTCAGGATAATAAAGCAAAACTAGAAGCGACAACGATTGCTTTGATTGAAGTTCTTCAGGATGATACAGAAAAGCTAGAAGTGACATCGATTGCTGTTATTGAAGATCTTCAGGATGATACAGAAAAGCTAGAAGTGACATCGATTGCTGTAATTGAAGATCTTCAGGATGATAAAGCAAAACTAGAAGTTAAGACGATTGCAGTTATTGAAGATCTTCAGGATGATATAGCAAAACTTGAAGTGACATCGATAGCTGTATTTGAAGATATTCAGGATGATAAAGCAAAACTAGAAGTGACATCAATTGCTGTAATTGAAGATGATCAGGATGAAAAAGCAAATCTAGAAGTGACATCGATAGCTATAATTGAAGATATTCAGGATGATAAAGCAAATCTAGAAGTGACAACGATTGCTGTAATTGAAGATCTTTAGGATGATAAAGCAAAGCTAGAAGTGACAACGATTGCTGTAATTGAAGATCTTCAGGATAATTAAGCAAAGCTAGAAGTGACAACGATTGCTGTAATTGAAGATCTTAAGGATAATTAAGCAAAACTTGAAGTGACAACGATTGCTGTAATTGAAGGTCTTCAGGATGATAAAGCAAATCTAGAAGTGACAACGATTGCTGTAATTAAAGATCTTCAGGATAATAAAGCAAATCTAGAAGTGACAACGATTGCTGTAATTGAAGATCTTCAGGATGATAAAGCAAATCTAGAAGTGACATCAATTGCTGTAATTGAAGATCTTCAGGATGATAAAGCAAAACTTGAAGTGACATCGATTGCTGTAATTGATGATCTTCAGGATAATAATGCAAAACTTGAAGTGACATCGATAGCTATAATTGAAGATCTTCAGGATGATATAGCAAAACTAGAAGTTAAGACGATTGCAGTAATTGAAGATCATCAGGATGATACAGCAAAGCCAGAAGTGACATCGATTGCTGTAATTGATGATCTTCAGGATGATAATGCAAATCTAGAAGTGACATCGATTGCTGTAATTGAAGATCTTTAGGATGATAAAGCAAAACTAGAAGTTAAGACGATTGCAGTAATTGAAGATATTCAGGATGATAATGCAAAGCTATAAGTGACGACGATTCCAGTAATTGAAGATCTTCAGGATGATAAAGCAAAACTTGAAGTGACATCGATAGCTATAATTGAAGATATTCAGGATGATAATGCAAAGCTATAAGTACAACGATGCTATATTTGAAGATCTTCAGGATGATAAAGCAAAGCTAGAAGTGACGACGATTGCTGTAATTGAAGAACTTCAGGATAATTAAGCAAAGCTAGAAGTGACGAAAATTGCTGTAATTGAAGAACTTCAGGATAATTAAGCAAAGCTAGAAGTGACGACGATTGCTGTATCTGTAGATCTTCAAGATGATAAAGAAGGGCTAGAAGTGACGACGATTGCTGTAATTGAAGAACTTCAGGATGATAAAGCAAAGCTAGAAATGAGTATGATTGCTGTAATTGAAGAACTTCAGGATAATTAAGAAAAGCTAGAAGTGACGACGATTGCTGTAATTGAAGAACTTCAGGATAATTAAGCAAAGCTAGAAGTGACAACGATTCAAAACCCCAAAACCCCTAAATGAGGTTTATAAGTGCTTTGATTTGTAGGGAATTTGTTAGTGGTTGGGGTTTTTAATTAAATGCGAGACAAAAATAGCAAGCTTTTGGGGTCTATATATGATGAATAGTATATAGATTTAGTGTTTAAACTGCGTTATGGATGTGATATATAAAGTGAATAACTCAAACCAGTACTGAACTATAAGTCTATTACACTGCTCTTTAAGCGTAGTCCCTCAACTGTTCGTTCTCACTGCTTGAAAGCTGTAAAATTAAAGCAATAATAGCTGAATTCTTAGCCTAAGAGGAAGTCTAAGTTTCTATAGAAGCATATTGACTATCTTATTAATGAAAAAACTTTGAAGTATTGGGCTCACTTCTCTCTCGACTAACGAGCTGTTATGTTTCATCGCCAGTTCCCTGAGTTGAAGATCTCTGCATAGTCTGTTGCAAATATTTATAAATGAAACGGTATCTCTTACAAAGGTGTAAATCGTATCAAGAGAGTAATTGATTTCACTCTGCCATTTTACAACAACAACTTAAATTATATTTATAATTAAATGCAGAGAGCCTAATAGAATAATATTAAGTTTATTCATGCTGACGAGGCTGTGTTTACATTCAACACTTTCATTTAGAAGTCTTGGTATAAGAGGCATAGCAACATAGAAGTATATGAATAGAAAGTCAAGGTATTAAACAATGGCTATTCTTGGAGGAATTAGCGAGGATACTGGTTTAGAAACTTATCTTATTCATCCTCGCTCTATTAAGACAGAGTAGTATATAAATTCTTAGAACAGCTGAGAGAGAAGTACCCTGAATAAGAGATTATACTATTCGTTGATAATCTTTCTGTTCATAATACCAAAGAAACAAGGAAGAGTTATGAACAACTTAGAATAACGCCAGTGTTCAACGTACCTTACAGTCCATAGTTTAATGGAATGAGTTCTACTGGGGAATACTAAAAGGTCATTAAAAGAAACTGCTGCTATACCACCTGGTGCATGACCTACCTATTGATACAGTCGATTTTATAAAAAGTTCAGCTAAGAGAGTTGATAATTAGTTGGCATATAAGTGTGCTAAAGAAGGAGAGTGAATGTATATAAATAAGTTTTAGAGTTAAGTTAATGAATATTTAAGTCACATTAAAAACTCTTTCGTGAGAGCTGGCTTTTCTTCTACTTCTTGCTTCTCTCCTCCAAGGTTTCTTCTCTTGCTGCCAGCTCCAGTATCTATGTTCATTGACTCTGGCGGCTAAATATTTGAATAAAGTCTCTTGCTAACTTCATGCTTCGTCTGAGACTTTCTCTCTCTGTGAAGCTTCCTCTATTCCTTCATCAAAAAGATGCCAGTACCAGATTTTTCTAAAGAGTTAAGCTACAAATCTTACTTGAAATATAAGGGTGCTTCTGCAGCTCTGATAGCCAGCTCTCACTTATCTTGATCCCTTGTTTGTCCTTATCTTCTGAAGAGATGCTGTACCTTTTCTTATGAGATTCTTTTATAATTTCTTTCAAGTAATCACCTTTAATTGTTGCAAGAATGCCTAAGAAATAGTTTTTTTCAGGTAGTTTATTTGACAACTGCTTCTTAGTAGGCAGGTACAGCGAAACCTCTGGGTCATTCATAGCATCATCATATAAGTTAGTCACTGAGATTTCGGATAGTTTGGGATCTCTGCAAACTTTATATCTTAAGTTTTCAATGCTTTCTTCTCTTCGCAGAGTATGGCTCTTAGAAATGAAATTTTAAGACCTTCCATCGTTGGCAAGAACAAACCAACTACATAATCAAGATTAGCCATTCTGAGTTCATTACCTTGCTGCACCAGGTAGCGATGCACATCCTCTTTGCTTCTAAATCTTTGAATTAATTCTTGTGCTTGCACTCTTTTCATTGCATCATTCATTGACTCCATCTTGTTTACAGATCTAAGAAATGATATTCAAATTTAAGTTTATTGATTTCAATTATTTACCTCTGTAAAACTTACTATTAAATATGGGCATCCTATAGGAGGTCGACCTCTAAGAAGGATATGGAGAAGGTTTAGTGAACTGGTTTCAAACTTGAGAGATTGATATCAATTTCTACTGTTATAGTTCCATATTTTTAAATTTAAATTGGTACGTGCTTAATTAGGAGCAGCTCCTAAAATGCTAGTATCTTATTAGGAGCATTAATTAAAGCTAGTACTTCATTAGGAGCACCCTAATTTTAATCATAAAATCACAAAATACCTCCTAAAGCATTGGTACGTACTTAATTAGGTGCACCTCCTAAATCGGTATGTACTTTAATCAACTTATTATTGAAAGTAAAAATAGTTACTTCCTCACCCATATGTAGAGCTGGATCGTCACTTAACACTAATAATTCTTCTCTAATACTCTAAGAACTTCCCTTGAAACTTGTAGGCTTGCAAAGCTCTCATATAAGCTCTCAGTTATAGGGGAAGTTTTATAATTTTAAATTCAAATTTAAATATGAGCGCTAACATTTTAAGAAAAACAACAACACTTCAATCAAACTAAACGAGACTTACCTTTGGCAGCAATAAAAAGTGTGATAGCTGTGAGATGAACTCTCATAAGGAACTACCAGAGCTATCACTTGAGGTCTCTGTTATTAAAATAGAAATTAGTAATAGAAAATAAATGGCAAACAAGTGTGTGGGAGACAGAGAGGAGGAGAAAGGTATTAATTAAATTCTATACAAACTGAAGAAGTAGAAGTATACTTTTGTGAGAAGTGTGAGAGAGACTTCGCTCATAAATCTAGTTGGTATAGGCATATGAAAGAACATAAAGAAGCCAAGCCAACAGTATACTTAAAGCACGATAAAATCGACGGAAAGTATGATTGCTTCGAGTTCCATAAGCAGTATGCTCATACTAGAGATTTAAGGAAGCATCTTTTAAAAGCTCAAAAGAAAGATTTAGAGATTGAAAAGCATGAAGATGAATTGAAGCTACTTAACAAAAGAAAAGCAAGAGAATCTTCGAAAATGTAGAGCTCGAACAAGCTTGTGAATCAGAACATGTGAGGAAATCACGCAACCTACTAGCATCTGAAATCACAAAGATTATGATTAAAATTCAATATAAAAAGTTTCCTGTTCTTGCCTAAGTTGACCTAGACACTTCACTTTAAAGCTACCTTATATTAGAAGATTCCTTTGATAAGAAAGTTATCAATGATCATCAGTATGCATACAAGGTGTATCCCTTCAAGTATCTCTTAAGTGATGATAAATATTAGATGGAGTTCACAAATGAGTATCAAGTACTCACTAAGCAAAGTTTAAAGAGTGTAGTTACTTAATCAAGCTAGATGCTGTTCTCCTTGCCAAGGATCATGTTGCTTTCAGACTCCCACTCTATGAAATGACCCTCAGAGATTTTTTTACTGATCAAAGGAATCATAAGTAGCTTGCTTTGATTGCAACTTAAACCTTACAAGGTATAAAAGAGCTACATAAGTTAGGCTTTGTTCATAGAGATTTGAAACCAGAGAATATTATGATAAACTTCTCACCTGTAAGAGTGACAATTATTGACTTCAACAGAGCATTAAGGGTAGAAGTATCAAGGCTAGGAAGTTATGGGAACTCCAGGCTATTATCCTGAAAGAGAAGACTGGAGAGATGGAGACTATCAATGGGATGTGTGGGCTTTAGCAGCAATACTAATAGAGTGCGATATGCCTCGGAATGATTACTACTCTACAAGGTGTGAGAAAGATGCTAAGTAAAGAATCAAGTAATTTATAGACAAAACCAGAGCATTTCAATCATTAAAATAAATGGCAGAATCAATAATCTTAAAACCAAACTCTAGATCAGACATAACATTAGAGAAGATAGAGTTGTGGTTAAGTAAAATAAACTTCAGATCTTCTCTCATGATCCAAAAGTGCATTTTGAGAGATTAAATAAAATACATTTACTAAAGATTTCACATTAAAACCTATTAATAACCCAAACCACTAACATATTTAATACAAATCAAAGAACTTATAAACCTCATTTAGGGGTTAAGGGGTTTTGATTGCTGTAATTGAAGATCTTCAGGATGATAAAGCAAATCTAGAAGTGACATCGATTGCTGTAATTGAAGATCATGAGGATGATACAGCAAAAATAGAAGTGACATCGATAGCTATAATTGAAGATATTCAGGATGATAATGCAAAGCTATAAGTGA